>CM059428.1:22016853-22139353 GCA_030390025.1 Squalus acanthias
ACAGACAGGAGTGAGAGAGGGACAGACAGAGTGAGAGAGGGACAGACAGAGTGAGAGAGGGACAGACAGAGTGAGAGAGGGACAGACAGAGTGAGAGAGGGACAGACAGAGTGAGAGAGGGACAGACAGAGTGAGAGAGGGACAGACAGAGTGAGAGAGGGACAGACAGAGTGAGAGAGGGACAGACAGAGTGAGAGAGGGACAGACAGAGTGAGAGAGGGACAGACAGAGTGAGAGAGGGACAGACAGAGTGAGAGAGGGACAGACAGAGTGAGAGAGGGACAGACAGAGTGAGAGAGGGACAGACAGAGTGAGAGAGGGACAGACAGAGTGAGAGAGGGACAGACAGAGTGAGAGAGGGACAGACAGAGTGAGAGAGGGACAGACAGAGTGAGAGAGGGACAGACAGAGTGAGAGAGGGACAGACAGAGTGAGAGAGGGACAGACAGAGTGAGAGAGGGACAGACGGAGTGAGAGAGGGACAGACAGAGTGAGAGAGGGACAGACAGAGTGAGAGAGGGACAGACCGAGTGAGAGAGGGACAGACAGAGTGAGAGAGGGACAGACAGAGTGAGAGAGGGACAGACAGAGTGAGAGAGGGACAGACAGAGTGAGAGAGGGACAGACAGAGTGAGAGAGGGACAGACAGAGTGAGAGAGGGACAGACAGAGTGAGAGAGGGACAGACAGAGTGAGAGAGGGACAGACAGAGTGAGAGAGAGACAGACAGAGTGAGAGAGGGACTGTGCACTGAAGGAAGTTGATGAACATTAGAGTAGAATCATCAGCAACAGAATGGATACGGTTGCACAAAGGAGGTCACCGATATGAAGAAACAGAATGGAAGAGAGGTTGGATTTCTAAGTTAGCAACATAAAAGTCAAAATGATGATAGGTCAATTTGAGAAGTAACCAGATTATCCTAAATATAGATTTAGTGGGAGGTCATAATTTATTTAGAAGTGCACAGTGCCATACTTTGAGTTTGGAGACAACATCAGATCAATATGGATGAGGATAGCTTGTCCAGCCAGGATAGCAAAATGTCTACAGTAAACCCCTATGATAGTATCCAAATATTTCTTGCACACATTGCTAACTTTGTGTTAAGAACTTCCTCACATTAATTCCAAAGTGGCATTTTCTTCAGTTTGAATTTATATCCCCTTGTCCTGCTATTGTGGTTTAACTTGGATCAGCATTTTGGATTGACCTGCTCTAGACTGTTTACTATCTTTGTCACCACTTTTCAAAGCTGGAATCCTAGATTCTCCAGTCTTTCCTCATAACTCAACCTTGTGGCTCTTCACTGCACCACTTCCAAGAATTGACTGCCTCCCCTGTGTCTCAGTGACAAAATGGGATATAGTACTAAAAGTAGCGACTGACCAGAACACACTACAGTTTTAAAACAGCATCCTCAGACTTGTACTCTCCTGTTTTGGTTATACACTTCAGCATTCCATTTGCATTGCTGATTTGCTGCTCTGTAGTGATTGCCAAGCCTACTAATAGCTGGAGATCTCTTTCAACTTCACCCTGAGCCATTCCAACATGTATGCTGCCCATTTGTTCCCATGCGTTTCTCTTTTAATCCCTTCATTAAAACCCCCTTCTTTCACCAAGCTTTTGTACCACCCCTCCCAATATCGCACTTTTTGGCTCAACATCCACTTTTGCTTTATGAACCGATCGGGATGTTTTTCTAAGTTAAAATGTTATTACAAATGCAAGTTATTCTTATCCATATTTAGCTTCATCTGCCACAGGTTGACAGGTTTTACGATTTTTCATTAATCTATTTTGAAAGCTCCTTGGCTGCTACCACAGATTTCACCCTGAATTCCCACTTTTTAAGCTTAGGTAGCAGCCTTTTGTGCAGAGCTGTTTTAAAAAAAAAAGTTATACACAGTGTTGTGAGGTTGTGGAATTCACTACTGGAGATATTGAATGAAGCAGGGACCGTATCAACATTTAAGAGTAGGTTAGATATGTGGGGCAGAACAGCCTAGTTCCATGTTGGATTTTCTATGTAAAAACCTTTTTGAAGTCTAGTACACTGCGTCACAACCCATTTTGGATATGACTTCATCAAAAAAAAGTAAATAGCATATGATTCACCAAACTATCCAAGGGCAAAGAAGTGTATAACACAGGAATACGATCACCAGTGGAACAGCCATCCTGAAATTCATACTCGATCATGGATTAAGCCAACACATTCAAGATGATAATTTGAGAGTTTCCATATTTAAGAAAAAGTACCAGTGCAACTGAAATAGACCAGTATTTGAAAGGGCGAGGATCATCCTCTTGGGCACAGGGTGAACACAAGCAAATGTGCAAAAAAAAAGATTGACTGGGATTGGAGCGCTTGTACAGAACCTGGTACATATCTTAAGAATGATAGGAAGGAAACCATCAATATCACAGGTCTTAATTGGAGTCTAGAGATCAGTGGATCGGACAGAGCTGGGTCAGGATAATTCTTAATATTGATCACAATGTAAAAAGAGAATGGAGCAGAGGGTCTGTTTGCCAAAGTCATCAAGATCTGGAACAGAAATGCGAGGCAAAAATGGTTAGCTTTCTTGAGAGCCAGCAAACAGTAGCATTAGGATGGGTATCGAAAGGAGGACTTACAAGATTTCAGAGAGATGGCTACAGAAAAATTCAATTCAATACAGCAGCTGCTGAAGGGGCAGGAACGTTTCAATAAAGTTGTATTTAGCAGCTGCAATGACAGATTTACAGAGTTTACAGGCAGAGACAGAACCAGAGACGTTTACAGCACACTTGGTGCATCATGTCTCTGCCAGTTCCTTGCTAGAGCAATCAAAAACTGTTAAAGATATTAATAGCCTCAGGATATTTCTCACTAATGTAGATTCCAGGCGCAATAGACAGAATTGTTATGAGATAATGAATTGGTAGGCATAATTGAACTAAGATGCAGCACCAAACCCTCCCTAAGACAGATATTCATCATGTATCCTGTATCGATATTTGGGGGCAAAACTTTCAGCTATGGCAATTAATAAAACGGGCAGTCGCGGATTGAGTCCCCATTATACAGCACCGCCAGCCCCTCCCACCCCGATTTCCCTTTTCATTGACTTCAAGTTTGCCGTGGCTCAGTGGGTAGCACCCTCACCTCTGAGTCCAAAGGTTGTGGGTTCAAGCCCCACTCCAGAGACTTGAGCACAAAAATCTAGACTGACACTCCCAGTGCAGTGCTGAGGGAGTGCTACACTGTCGGAGGTGCCGTCTTTCAGATGAGATGTTAAACCGAGGCCCTGTCTGCTCTCTCAAGTGGACGTAAAAGATCCCGTGGCACTATATCGAAGAAGAGCAGGGGAGTTATCCCTGGTGTCCTGGGCCAATATTTATCCCTCAATCAAACATCACTAAAACAGATTATCTGGTCATTATCACATTGCTCTTTGTGGGAGCTTGCTGTGCGCAAATTAGCTCCCGCGTTTCCTACATTACAACAGTGACTACACTTCAAAAGTACTTCATTGGCTGTAAAGTGCTTTGGGACATCCGGTGGTCATGAAAGGTGCTATATAAATGCAAGTCTTTCTTTCTTTTAATGGTACAATTTGAACCAAAGCGCCTGTGTGTGAATTTTGTAGCATCAATCCCATCACCAGGCGACTTATTCCTCGCGCACAGTAGACAGCCTTACTACCACAGCATTGCTGCTAACATGATGGTAAAAATCCAAATCTATCCTCATCAGTAGTTAGAAGTTAGATCAAGGAAGCAAATAAAGTGCAAAAGACGGCCACAATTGACAACTGTATTATGGAGTGCCAAATAAATCTGATTTTGCAAAAGTAAATTAATAGAACATAATGAGGAAGGGGTTAGCACAAGCCCTGTAATTTCCCAACAAGGTTCAAATGTATGCATATGTCTCATTGATAACACAGATATCATTAAAAATTATTAATGTACTGTATGTATGTCTGTCTCTCTTCAAGCAAATTGACTTTAGTAGTGGTGCACTTGACCCAAAGTAAATATGATAGCATCAGCAACTGTACAACATAGGGACAGACTGAGATTTATAACCACATAGCTTACAGAGAGGGAGATTCATGTCTGAACTGGCAGCCCAACATCCTTAATATCATAAATAAAGATGCTGCAGCTGTCTATTTTTGAGTACAGCATTTAAACTTTAGCTATTACAGTCAGAGCTAAGAGACCTGGATAATAGGAATATGAACTGGAGCCAAGGGACCTGGATAATGGGAATCTCTGAATTGGAGCCAAGGGACCTGGATAATGGGAATCTCTGAATTGGAGCCAAGGGACCTGGATAATGGGAATCTCTGAATTGGAGCCAAAGAACCTGGATAATGGGAATCTCTGAATTGGAGCCAAGGGACCTGGATAATGGGAATCTCTGAATTGGAGCCAAAGGACCTGGATAATGGGAATCTCTGAATTGGAGCCAAAGAACCTGGATAATGGGAATCTCTGAATTGGAGCCAAAGAACCTGGATAATGGGAATCTCTGAATTGGGGCCAAAGGACCTGGATAATGGGAATCTCTGAATTGGAGCCAAGGGACCTGGATAATGGGAATCTCTGAATTGGAGCCAAGGGACCTGGATAATGGGAATCTCTGAATTGGAGCCAAAGAACCTGGATAATGGGAATCTCTGAATTGGAGCCAAGGGACCTGGATAATGGGAATCTCTGAATTGGAGCCAAAGAACCTGGATAATGGGAATCTCTGAATTGGAGCCAAAGGACCTGGATAATGGGAATCTCTGAATTGGAGCCAAGGGACCTGGATAATGGGAATCTCTGAATTGGAGCCAGGGGACCTGGATAATGGGAATCTCTACATTGGAGCCAGGGGACCTGGATAATGGGAATCTCTGAATTGGAGCCAAAGGACCTGGATAATGGGAATCTTTAAATTGGAGCCAAAGAACCTGGACAATGGGAATCTCTGAATTGGAGCCAGGGGACCTGGATAATGGGAATCTCTGAATTGGAACCAAGGGACCTGGATAATGGGAATCTCTGAATTGGAGCCAGGGGACCTGGATAATGGGAATCTCTGAATTGGAGCCAGGGGACCTGGATAATGGGAATCTCTGAATTGGAGCCAGGGGACCTGGATAATGGGAATCTCTGAATTGGAGCCAGGGGACCTGGATAATGGGAATCTCTGAATTGGAGCCAGGGGACCTGGATAATGGGAATCTCTGAATTGGAGCCAGGGGACCTGGATAATGGGAATCTCTGAATTGGAGCCAAAGGGCTGGATTTTCATTGACCCGTGGAGGCGAGTTTGGAGGCGTGTGGGGGGTTAAAATTGCGAAAACTGGTGGGCGGGCACAAGCCCGCCTCCACGTAATTTTCATTAAATCGTGTCTGCTGGTCCCGACTCCGTCCCGCCTCTTAGAGGCGTGATAGGCTGTTAAGGCCCTTAACAAGCATTAAATTGCTTCTATAATGCCATTTTGAAAGGCCTTTGTGATTTTAACCCTTTTTCTACGTGAAGCACGCCTGTTGTTAACCACGAATTTGAAAGCTGGCTGGCTGGCTATGGGGATGCATATATGGATGGATGGGGAGGAGACATATCTGGGAGTGGTGGTGTAAAAATATCTGGGAGCAGACTTAGGGCTGCTGCTGCTCATTTTGCATCCAGGTCCTCTCACAGCAAAAGCCAGGCAGTCTCTGAAGACCTTCAATGCAGCAGCAATGATGACATCATCAGAGGCGACTTTCAGACTGAAAACACTAATTGGTTCAGGGGTTCCCACATGCTGGAACTCAATTGCCCAATTAGGTGAAAATTGCATCAATCTCCCACATCCAATTGCAGTCGGGTGGATGACACGACCCCAACCCGCCCCAGTATCAAAATCCAGCCCAAAGGACCTGGATAATGGGAATCTCTGAATTGGAGCCAAGGGACCTGGATAATGGGAATCTCTGAATTGGAGCCAGGGGACCTGGATAATGGGATGACCTGGAATGGAGGTGGAATTGACAGTATTCTGACTTAATCCTTGTTAACAAAAGATGTGAATAAATTCTGGAATGCTTTTAATTAAATGTCGTCATAAAATAGACCTTTAAATCATATTTGGTATAATCCAGGGAGGGGGAAAAGGGAGAAGCGAGGGAGGGGAAAAGGGAGACAGGGAGGGGAAAAGGGAGACAGGGAGGGGAAAAGGGAGACAGGGAAGAGAAGGTGGGGGGCGGTGGGAGAGAAGGGCAGGGGGAGATCCTGAAGCGGGGCAAATTTTAAAAGGTTTGCAAATTTTATACACTATTACAATTACTCTTAATGAGGTGCAAATAGAGGCTCTTATCAATTCAAATTTGAGAGAAATAACATTCAAAGGGTTACCGAGATAACTCGATGGGTAAATAGCAGAGATAGTTGTTCCAAGCAATTCCGATCAGGAAGATCCCAGGCTTGATCTGTGGTTGGTGTGAGTCAGTTCAACTCGACCAGTTAGAATGGCAGTGGAGAAGGCTTCCATTCTAGCTCTCCACCCCTTAAGTACAGCAGCTCAACCATAAGAGTTCAACATAAAAGTTTTGTTTTCAAATATAGTAAGCCTATTTTCTATCCTATTTCTTCTATATGTGTTACAAGCAAGAGAGTGAATTTACAGAAGCCCAATGAGAACAATAGTGTCCGCACACTGAGCTCGCATCTGCAACACACCCTGATCAAAATGGCAAATCTCAATCTTTTATTACTTTGGGCCAAATCTGTGCCAGAAATCTCAGCTGATCTGAATGTAGTTAATTTGATCCACCAGACCACTAAATAGGCTTAGAATAATTGAGGTTTACGGCACAGAAGGAGGCCATTCTGCCCATCGTGTCTGTGCCAGCCGAAAAAGAGCTATCCAGCCTAATCCCACTTTCCAGCTCTTGGTCCGTAGCCTTGTAGGTTACGGCACTTCAAGTGCATGGACTTCTTTTAAAACTAGATTTGTTTTAAAGGAAAACTAAACTGTAATCTTGTTCTATTTTATTTTAGCATAGAAACTCTTCAGATAAAAAATGTATTATGAGCGACATCACTCATAATTGGATAATTTAGGTAAAACTTAAGGTTTTTGATTTTATTTAAGCTATATTCCAGCTTTTCAGGTGGCTTTTTAAAAAAAAAAGAATTGATCTACCACATTTATCAATGGGATTCCACTGTAATGTCTGATTTGCACTATTAATATTCCCTTCCTGCATTTGATTTTGGGGGGGCTTACTGTCCCCACTACACTAGAGATATCTTCAATTTGCCACCATTAAAGCTCATTTTGCAGCAGAGATTAAGGTCTTCAAAATATTGCACAAATGATTGAGAACCACTTGGACACCGTCTCATCTTGTGATCTATATGACAACATATAACTAGATGCTTTAGAACAAAGTCAAGTTGGCTCTTACCAGTGTCATTTTGGGCCATGATATTGCAGGTCAATTCCATTAGTTATGGTATCTCTATTCTTCTTGTGGAGGTTCCATTTAAACTGGAATGGGACATTTGATTGCTGTCCTGCATTTTGCAATGCATTGTTGCTTTCGAGTTCTCTGCATACAGGTGATAACAACATCTTGCTTGGCGTGCAATGAGCAATAATGGAAGGTAGCTCAATCAAAAAGAGTTATGCATTCTCCATGTCTACATCAGGCTACTTCCCTTTTTGAATTATTGTACACGAAGAGACAGCAGATTCTGCTGGCCCCAATGTTTTAAGGTGACTGGGGAACGCGGTCGTGCTGGGGTCTGGAGGGTTCTGTACTTTTCCCTCGCATCTCACTGTATGGAGACGGGTTGACCTAGTACTGATATGGTTTCACCTGGCCCCTTCCCTTTCTATATTATTATTTCCCATTTTATTCTGAACTTTATCCTCTCACAGTTATGACATCCCATTATCCACCTTAATTACCCATTCCCTGCTCCACTGCTAATCATGCCAAAGGCCTTTTCTGGCGCTAATTCCATGACTGACCCCAACCATTCCTGCCAGTATCAGGACTGGAAAGGCTTCCTACTGCTGTCCTTAGCTTGGTCCTTCTCAAGATTCATGCCACAAGACTTCATTTTGGTTTATGTGTATTTTTGACATTGCCTTATGTTACTTCAGATGTTTAACTTGCAACTTGTACTTAAGTTGGCTATTGTAGCACTATTGCAATATTCTGCTGTAAACAGTGATGGGAACATATTTTTTCTTTGTTTACTTAGCCTGTTGTTTTATCTCCTCACATTTTGTAGATATTGCTTTAGAATTTGAAAATAATAAAACTCACAATCAAACCTTGGGAGATAAACTCTGCCTAACCACATCAATGCAACTTCCTGATTTACTTTGGCAACCGTGCAATGTTTTCGTTTCAAGAAAGAAACTTAAACTTTCCCCATCTTCAGATAGCTTTCCGCTCTGTCATTATGTAGTATACTCTGAATTCAAACTATAGGATGTCAAAACTTTTTCAACACTAAATTATTGTTATTGACATTGAATTATTCAAAATTGCTTTAGCACAAAAATGGCTGAATTATTAAAGCTCGACTGCATTCCCCTTTACTCATCAAGACTCGACGGTAAGCACCAGGATCCTGAATTTACATTATGGGATGCTATGTATGTTTGCCTAAAATTGCACTCTGCGCTATTTTAGCAGAGAAATTAACCTGTTTAATTTCAGATGAACGGGTCAAGTAATCGTGTGCTGGTATCATAATTTCAGGGCCCAGAACCACAATAATTTAATAAATCTAAACTAATGGCACAGCATGCTTTATTAGCACCAGTACCTTTGTGTTGGTCTTGATTGTGTCTGATTATTTCTCATTTTTATCAAATCATACTCAATTCCCTTAAATAATGAATAAAAAAGCTTTTATAAAAATCATTAAGCAACATTAAAGAACATGCATAAATATCTATCAGTTTTATTTCATTAAAAGAGGTTTGTGAAGACTCACCTTCCCTCTCAGTGCACAGAGTCACTCCTAGATTTCTGATAACAATGACGTTTACATCTCCCCCTTGTTGTGCTTCATGCAATGACCAGCAAGCCCACCATCGTTACTACAACTCAGTGACTTACGATGCACATGTCCTCTCTCCGAGTGGCAGGGTTTTAATGTGCTTGGGTTAGAATGATCGGGGGAAGAATCACATCGTTCCTTTCGCAGCAGCAGCAGCACGAGAACATGGACGTAGTGCCACAGGTTTAGAGTTCCCAGCAGATGCTATAACCCTGCCCCCAATCATCTGTCCCTGCCATCACTCTGCTGACAAGAGCAAAAGAAACGGAGAGATGTTGGACTAGAATGATTGTGGTTAAAAACTAAATGCGGCCTAATTTTACAACCATTACTCCAAACTTGATGACAGGCACGACTGTAAAGTCAAGTCGTCAGATCATACCAGTGTTTTAATGATTGGCTTAGCATCCAATGTACAGTTATAGCAACCACATTTATGAGGGTGACTTGTCATTTAAAATATTCTATCTTACAAACCTCACAAGGGACCCAGATGACATTACTGTAGGTTACTGAAGAGTATTTGTATCCTTATTAATGCAGATTTGTGCCCATGGTTGGTACTGAGAAGGAAAGCACACATTGTCCTCGAGCAACTTGATCAAGGTTACAGCAGATGCTCATTTCGGAGTCTCATGTATTTATAGCGCAGTTTACAAATGCATGTTAAATTGCGTTCAAGTTATGCAACATTTATATCGTTGCAACGTCCTGCTGCTGTTATGATGAAACAAAAAGGAACTCACTTCTACGTTTTACAGCTCTCCGTAGGTTGCCCTTGGGCTCAGTGTCAAGGACAACGCCAGTAAGTGAGCCAAAATGTGACCTCATAGGAGTGCCATCCCATGCCACCTGGGCACCAGTCAGGCAGAGGACACCTCAGAATCAGGGATGTTAATCCAGGTGCTGCAGAAGGCCCAGGAGGAAACGGCCACCAGCTGCTGGGCCTCAAACACAGCAGCCAAAAGCCTTCCACTTCTGGAGCTCCATTGGCCACCTGTAAAAGAAGGTTGGGCTTGTCCCTGCAGGCTGCCTTTGCTTGTTCCGCCTGCCCCTCCTCAGGTTCTTCAATCTGGGCCATGCACAAACCTTTCAGGCACCCACCCACTCAGCATAGCTGGAAGAAAATGAGGCCGATCCTCTCCCACTTCATTTCCATGACTGTCCAATGCAAGAACTCTACTCCCCTCAAGGAAAGTCCTGGAAATCCTGGGGCAACAGCAAGAGAGTGGAGTCCTGGCACAATGGGTCTCTGCCCATCTTTGTTCTTCGGCGCATCCCAAAAATAGACACACTTGGGATGCACAGCTGAGGAAAATTGGCCCCAATTTCTGCTATAATGTAGCCTTGCCCAGAGGCAAACACAAGCCCTTGTTTATGTGAATTTCCCTCTCATACCCTCGCAGTTTTTCAGATAGTGGGAGGATAATCAGTTTGTCACACCATGCGGCTTAAGCCAGAATAAGTTAATCAGGTTAATTAAAGTAAAAATTAAACAGTCGCCAAAGATCAAGACGGCAGATTTCATTAACTTACAATATTTAATTTATACCTCCTCACCGCACCCCCCCCTCCGCCCCAAAATCCCGGCAGGTAATGGGAATTTCCCCAGCAAGATTGGCAGCATTTGGACTGCTTAAAGCTCCCCATAAACCTGCCCATGACTCAGCCGCTAGAACCAACACAGACAGCCCAAATACCCCTGATGGCAACGCAACTTCAGCAAGCATTAAGATTTCACAACAGTTTCAGTGTGCAAGTTAGGATCGTTCTTTTTACAATGAGCATCTGACAATTTAAGTAGCTGGTTTCAGGCAGACTGCCCAGAGGATTGAAAGTCTGTTTGCAAAAGTTGAGCTGCTCCGTATCTATCGGTAGATATTCCGAGTCCTCCCACGCTGCGATCGTGCATTGGCCCAGAAAACCTAAATTATGTTTGTAAACCTTAATTTTCATTCAGTCTTGGACTACAAAGAATTTACTGGGATAGTCTCCACAGGTAAAAGAACGAAAGTTACATTTATGTAGCGCCTTTCAAGACCTCACAATGTCCCAAAGCGCTTTACAGCCAATAAAGTGCTTTTGACACACAGTCACACGTTTCCCACAATACAACAGTGACTACACTCCAAAAAGTACTTCATTGACTGTAAAGCGCTTTGAGACGTCTGGTGGTCGTGAAAGGCGCTATATAAATGCAAGTCTTTCTTTAATGTACAAAACGTGGCAGCCAATTTACGCACAGCAAGGTCCACAAATAGCAATGAGATAATGAACAGATAATCTGTTTGAGATGTTGGTTGAGAAATAAATATTGGCCAGGACACCGGGGATAACTCCCCTGCTCTTCTTCGAAATAGTGCCACGGGATCTATTGCGTCCACCTGAGGGGGCAGACACGGCCTTGGTTTAACCTCTCATCTGAAAGACGGCACATACAACAGTGAAGCACTCCTTCGGTACTGCACTGGAGTGTCAACCTAGATTCAGTGGAACCTGAACCAAGAACCTTGTGACTCAAAGGCGAGAGTGCCACAGATGGCACTGCAAAATGAATAGAGAACCTGCCCTACGCCAGTGGAGCGCGTGCTGAATGTAACCCAAGCAAATGGAAAATATCTTCCATGAACCAACATAAAATATTGCATGGCCAAAGGAACATGGCAGAATGGCAATTACTCAAACTTAACAGTGAACGGGAGGTCGTCTCAACAGTTTTAATAATCAAGCAGGATCTGGAAACTAGATTCAGCAGACCGTGCATTTATTGTCTAAAGTAAAATCCAAAATGGGCAATTTATGGTGTGGAATTTAACCCAAATCTTTTGGTGGCTTTGTTAAAAGTAATGAATTCACTTCTAATAAAACAAATAACAAAACACTATAATCTTTTTGAAACTGTAAATAATTATACTATAATTTGTACCAAATTGTGATAAAAGGACCGAAGATTTTACCCAATCTTGGTGGTCTCTTGTAGATAGGTGGTCCCCTAATGCTGCAACGTAATGTTATTGTAAAGAATATATAAAGTGAATGGCTAATATCCGGCAATTTGAGCAATCAAAGGACTCGGACCATCAATGTTTGGATAAGCAGCATTTCACTGGAAAGAAACTTCTTCATCCAAGCATTCCGTTTGATCTAGCAGCAAGCTTTAAAACCTTCCGCCTTATGAAGATTTATGTTTTTGCACTGTGCAAACAACCATTAAAAAGGGACTTTTATTCTATTTCAGGCACTTAACATCTTTGAATCGTGCAGAATCTGTAACAGTTTAATTCATGACCAGAACCTTTCAGTGCTAGCTGCTCACACTTCTCTAATTAAACGCATACTTAGGAGACGCAAACTTCATACTGACTCCATATATAGTTCCGTAAAACTGAAAAGATACAACAAGTCAAAATCCAGCTCACATTTTCTAACCGTTTGTGTGACAACTGTGCAAATGAAGAATGCCTCCTCACTGGTCTCCTTCACTCAATGAAAAGATCAAATCTTCCTTAGTCAAGTATGGTACAGGGTGATAAAAACACAATCAAAACCTCACCTAGACACACTGTCAGGAAAGTACAACGTCACCATTCTCCCCAGCTACTGTAACCGAGAGGGCAACCAACAACTGGGCCTTGACCCCCATCCTGCGGACTGTAACCTTTGTTCCTCCTCGCATGACTAATCGTTCCCCTCAGTGGTGCATTATCAACAAATTCCTCACAGGAAAATGGCATTAATTGTGACCTTTAACAACTGTTGGAAAGGCAGGAGTCCCAGCCCCCTCCGTGTAGAGAAAGGATTCCGATCTCTCTGTTCTAATGCACTGTGCTGCCTGGCCCTCATTCTTTGCGGTCATTTCTTTTTTTCTTGGATTATTTCTTAGCACGCATTTATATCAAACAACAGAAATGCCTGCAAGTGGTGAACGGAGGGAGATCTGTCAACTTCTTCCCAAATAATCAATTCCGTGTAAGCTACAGGCTGCAAATAGATCTGAACACTCAGCAGCAGCCTCATCAATGTGACGAGGCAACATTTGGCAGCACCAACCAGTGCAGATTTGATCTCCGACTCTGCCAGGTTCCCTGTCCCGCCCACATCACACGGGAAGGGAGGAGAAGGGCAGGAAAGTGGAAGCCACACACTTCCCACTGCTAGGACAGGGGAAAGAAAACAATCGGAAGAAGTCATTCCAGGGCATTCTTGCTGGTTCAAAGCATTTTCGGCAAAGTCCAGGAGCATATTATCTGTTTGGCATTTCAACGAGAACCAGTGGCCACTTTAGGCTGAAGACAATGAGCAAACAAATTTGCATTTATACCGCATCTTATCCCATCCTCGGGATGTCCCAAAAAGCAGTGTTATTATTTCAGTATACTCCTGTTAACTTGAGGCCACATGATTTAAATTAGTGGGCAATTCAAATTATTGGGGGGAAACAATGACCCAGCTCACAGGAGTAGGCCCTATGTAGGCAAATGTGATCGCTGATTTGCATGCAGCAACGTCCCTTAAACAGCAAAGGAATGATCAAATAATCTGTTTTTAGTGGTACTGGTTGAGGGAGGAATGTAGGCTATGACAAGGTGAGATTTTCCAATCTTCAAATATGCCGTGGGATCTCTTACCTTTACCTGAGCAGATAGACAGGTCTTGGCTTAACATCACATCTAAAGGATGGCACCTCTGACAATGCAGCACTCTGTCAGTGTGGAAGCGAATTGTCAGCCTAGATTATGTGCTCAAGTCTGTAGTGGAGCTTCAACCCATTGAGAATGGAGCCAAGCTGACACCCGAAGAAAAATCTCAAGCAAGGTGCAAAAGAGGCTGCTGCTCTGAGGAGTGTTTACATGTATATTTTGAAGGGTAGTGGTCAGAACCCAAAATAAATTGATGTTGCTTGGATGAAGTATGGAAGGGAGGGGTGAAGAATGGAAGGGAAGGGAAGGAGTGAAGAATGGAAGGGAAGGGAAGGGGTGAAGAATGGAAGGGAAGGGGTGAAGGGGGGAAGGGAAGGTCCCAGTAAAGATGTTTATTTATACCTGCACCGTTGCAACTCAAGGTGCTTCTTTAGCCCTGTTTGGATGCCATCCTCTTCTTGTAGCACCCACACCAGTATCATCCCATATCAAGACATCAGTGCTACACCACTGATAAAAGTGCCACAAATTTTATGAAAGTAACAAACTTAGAAAAAATTGCAACTTTGTCTTAACTTTTCTGGCGTTCTGCCTGCATTATAAACCATGAAAATTTGGTCCAAAAAGGATAATTGCTACAAAAAGAAAATAGATTGCTCACTAATATAGACACAGCATGTCCAGCAGCAAAAGCTTTTCACATCAGCCCCTCGTCCCCAGATAGGTGAAGCACAAGGAGCAGCAGAAGAGTGACCCAGCTGCAATCATGCAATTCAATGCAGCCCTTGTACTTACGCATTATGCGCTGTGTGATTTGCCTCAAATACATCATCAGACTGGTTTGGTTCATCGGCATGGCAGATCACGTAGTGCTGAGCCTCATCTTTGCTGAACATAGTAAATTGGATGTCAAAAACAAGAATGAATGAATGAGACTAAATCAGACATGAACTGCGGCGTGCAGGAGGACATGGAAAGATATCGGCCCATGGCTGCACCATATAGCAGGCAGCTGAGAGTTGGCATTCCTCACTTGGGTAGGTCAGGAGAAGGCTTTGATTTCGCTGCAGCGTAAGGATTTTGGTTCAGGTGGGAGTTACCACTAGGAGGCAAGAACCTCTATTTGGAGATGAAAACTTCTGATTAAATACTTTAAAAGTAGAAAGGAATCAAAGTAAACACGTCCTTTACTCTGTGACAGCCATTGCACTCTTTCCGAATGTTGAATACAGAAGTACAGGCTGCTGTAGACTATGAAACACAATGGGCCTGATTTTCCCTTTAGGCGGAAACTTTGTGCGCAGAACAGGGTGCGATTGGCCTGAGCTTAGTACGATTATTCTCACCTTGCCATGGGCACAAAGCTGAGTCATGTTACAACCACATGTAAATTATATTTAAGGGAAGTGAACAGCTGCATTTTGACAGCCACGTTTGTCTCAAAACCAATTAAAAAACACATTCCTAAAAAGTGATCTTAGCTAATGTTTATATCTTACAACTGACCTTCAGTGTCTTGACACAGGTTGACTCTTGTTGGCACGATCACAGAAACTGGAATTCTAAGAATACATGCACTGACACAAACTCTCCATCAGTCCCTCCAGGCCGTGGGAAAACTCGGAGTGCTGATATTGTTAGTCATTCCACCTACAGGTTAAGGGTTTCTGGGTACAGTGTCTTCTCTCGAATGAAACGTTCATTCCCAATTGCCAACATAACAAACTAATCTCATTCAATTGGCATTAATGCACATGAACCCATAATTATGTACTTGCGTGTCTAACCAGCTTGTGCATCACATCTCATTTCAGAACTGGGGACCTTCCCCCCCAATTAACTGGGGTAAAATTCCAGATTTATATGGATGCGAGATATTTTAATCTGTGCTTAGTCACCTGCAGCAGAGTTTCCTGTTGTGTTATTCTATGGAAGCACATAATTACATCACCATATCTGCACTGGATAGGTTGGAGTGCATGTGAATTCAGACACCAGCAGATTAGGCTTTTGGGTCTCTGTGATAATATAAATATTAATAGCCAACAGGTTCTCTTGTGCCTTTTTTTACTCTTTAAACATGAGTCCTAGTTGCTCCCCAAATTCGTATGTGATATGGTAACTAATGCAAGAAGATATGACAGGATAAAAAGCAATGTTATATAGCATGGGTGCGGCTGGGAATTAATAGTGAGTGGAGAGGATAAAGGCCACTTCACAGTAAAGACCAAAGTTGCAGGACCACAGCTCAACACTTACTTCTCAATGAGATCTTCGTGCCTCTGGCCATTGGGCGACAGGAAGTGCGGACTTAAATGGCCAGGCAGGGGACTGCAAGGACTCGCAGGGGCAGACAGCGAGCTCTTCATATTCTGCACCGAATGCCTTCGGCTTCTCCGTCGTTCTAAACCGCGTCGCTCATTCACGCCAAGGCTTGATCTCCTCCGGTCCTTGCGTCCACTCAGAGTAACACTATCATCATCTCCATCTTCATGTTTCAGGCCCATCTGTAAATCAATTAAGAAAAGTGATTTACACTACTTTGCAAATATAAAAATTCAGATTCAATTTCATTTGTTTCCCCAAGTGTAAACATCTTGTTATTTATTTTTCCATCGCTAGCAAGGCTGGCATTTATTGCCCATCTCTAATTGCCCTGAGAAGGTGGCGATGGGCCGCCTTCTTCAATCGCTGCAGTCCGTGTGGTGATGGTACTCCCACCATGCTGCATCAGTTTGATACAACTGAGTGGCTTGCTAGGCCATTTCAGAGAGCAGTTAAGAATCAACTACGTTGGTGTGGGACTGGAGATCAAGTAAGTTATTCCCTTGTGTTGGTTCTCGCAACATCTGCCACAAACCCAGTCTGTCAGCTATGACCTTCAGGACTCGGCCAGCTTTGTCAGTGGTGGTACTACCGAGCCACTCTTGGTGACGGACATTGAAGTCCCCCACCCAGAGTACATTCTGTATCCTTTCTACCCTCAGTGCTTCTTCCAAGTGGTGTTCAACAGGAGTACTGATTCATCAGTTGAGGGAGGGCGGTAATCAGCAGGAGGTTTCCTTGCCCATGTTCGACCTGAAGCCATGAGATTTCATGGGGTCTGGAGTCAATGTTGAAGACTCCCAGGGTCATTCCCACCCAACTGTATACCACTGTGCTCCCGCCTCTGGTGGGTCTGTCCTGCTGATGGAACAGGACATACCCAAGGATGGTGATGGAGGAATCTGGGACGATGGCTGATAGGTCATACTCACAGAATTATACCTATGTCAGGCTGTTATTTGACTAGTCTGTGGGACAGCTCTCCCAATTTTGGCACCAGTCCCCAGATGAGGAGGACAATGCAGGGTCGACTGGGCTGGGTGCGTATGCGTCGTGTCTGAATTCGATGCCTAAGTCAAAGCCGAGTGGTCTATCCGGTTTATTCTTTTTATTCTTTGTTTGTAGCGGTTTGATACAATTGAGTGGCTTTCTGGGCCATTTCAGTGGGCAGTTAGTCAACCACATTGGTGTTGGATTAGAGTCATGTATAGTCCAGACCGGGTAAGGACGGCAGGTTTCCTAAAGTACATTAGTTAACCAGTTGGGTTTTTACAACAATCCAACAGCTTTGTCATCACTTTTACTGATGCCAGCTTTTTAATTACAGATTTATTTATTTAACGGAAATCAAAAATCACAAACTGCCATGGTGGAATGTGAACTCACGTGCTCTGGATTATTAGTCCAGTAACATAAGCACTGCACTGATGTGAAACTTGGGAGTGGTATGAGGCCCAAACCAACTCCAAAGTGAAGAAGAACAAGACTCCCTCCTCCAGGGACTGTCACTCTACTTTGTGCCAGGTGTCAGTTCAAGCCATTACACCAGATTAAGCATACATTTACACTACAATTACAGCAAAGCTATCACACCAATGCAACAAGCTGTGGTATAAACATACCTTCAGGCCACCTCCAGGATCTGGGCTGCATCATGGGCCTAAACGTGATTCCAGTGATTTAATATCTAAACTACATTGCAAACTTTGCCTCAAAACAGCAGCTGGAATCCTAGTGCATTGACAATAACTAACTAATATAAGTAACCTGTGACAGGTATAAGGGGACAAATATCATGAGAAACACAGATTAAAATGAAGTTATCTCCTGTGATAGTATGTGTGGGGTTTAACTGACCTGTGTTTTCTCTCGTGTGTGTGTGGGGCTGTGGTAAATAAGGCAATTAGGATCTTGGGTTATGTACGGCACGTCACAGAACACAAACCACAGGGTGTGATACCGAGCCTGTACAGGGCATTGGGTCATAAACAGGAAAAACAGCATGGCATTGGAAATGGGGCTGATACCCGACATCAGACACCTGAGCTACAAGGAGAGACTGCAGAGCTGAGCTTGTTTACACTGGAGAAGAGGAGACTGAGAAGGGATTTGATTGAGGGATTGAAAATCCTTAATGGCACGAAAAGTTGAATCCCTGGAAACTCTACCATGGTCCTGAGAACGACCATGAGGAGTATAGGGTGGAACTTAGAGAAGTGATCAGATAGAACTACTGTACACGTTGAGGGGTGAGGGATAGACAGATCAGTTAGAACTACTGCACACAGAGGGGAGGGTATCATAGAATAGTTACAGCACAGGAGGCTGTCGTTCGGCCCGTCGAGCCCGTGCCGGCTCTCTGCAAGAGCACTTCAGCTAATCCCACTCCCCCGCCCTTTCCCCGCAGCCCTGCAAATTATTTTCCTTCAGGCACTTATCCAATTCCCTTTTGAAAGCCACGATTGAATCTGCCTCCACCACCCTCTCAGGCAGTGCATTCCCGATCATAATGCACAGATCAGATAGAACTACTGCACATGGAAGGTAGGGGGTGCATGCTCAGATAGAAGTACTGCACACCATACTAAACCCCACAGGCACTGTCCACCGACATTAGTTGAGATTGACTTATGCAGGTTCTGTCTATTGATTAAAAACTGCTGTAAGATTTAGAGCCATCAAATGGCTTTGCGACCGGGCGCGGCGCTGACATCGACTCCCGCCATATTGGGCGGGAGTTTTGCGGCGGCGCTACGGCATTACGCCCCTATCTCCTTCGCCCGGAGATCGTGACATCATCGCCGTGTGCATCGCCCCGGACCCGAAATTGACTTCCGCCCCCTGCAGCAGCGCCGGTCGAAAACACCGACAGCTGCAGGAGGCGTGTATCGGGCGGCCGGCCACTTCGGGGGCGATGATTAAAGGTGAGGTGGCCGAGGTAAGTGGAAAAAAAACCTTATCTTTCCTGTTCTAGTTTTCTTCGCGGGTTCCTGTCCGCGATCACGTGGGATCGCGGCTGCCTCGATGGTCCAGGTAGGTACTTTGTAAATTGCAGAGCCTGCAGCGATGGCCCTTCCCTTGAAGGGAGGGAAGGAGCCTTTGAACGCGGCAGTGCTGCACGGCCCAGTGTGCAGCGCTGCTGAAGTCTCTGCCCTGCTCTCTGATGTAAGAGGGAAGTGGAGTGCCTGATTCAGGGCTCCACTTCCCTCTTGGGGCGCTAAAACTCAATTTCGCGGTCGCTGGCGCTAATTCGTGCCGGCCAGGCGATGTTAGCGCCCCAAAATGGTCGATACTGAATTTTTCCCCCATGCTGTTTTAAAAAACAGCATCAGAAACCATGTCAATAAAATATAATTAAATAATTGCCACATTTAAAATAAAAACAGGAAATACACGCTGGGTCAGTCAGCATCTGTAAAGAGAAAAGACAGGTAAATATTTCGAGTGTGTACCCTTCAGAGCATTAACCAGTCTTTCTTCTGTAAAGATGCGGACTGACCAGCTGTGTATTTCCAGCATCTGCAGTTTTATTTTTCCTTTGCACTGCTAATTCAATCCACGTTACTTTTATTTTTTCCATCCTAGTTTACTTTGGAACAATGAGGTGTGTTTGATCCATAATTCCTCCATGTATTCGCTTGCCAATTTCTGCATCAACGTTCAGGACAACTGAGAGATTAAGGTATGGGCTCAGTGACACCTCTCCTATCCATCAGTCACATCTCAAACGCACTATCACCACTGCACGTATTTGTTGTTCTAACTTTCTGGAGAGTTACAATTGGTCCCCGCGTAGCAAGGATGAAAGGTTTGGGGAGCAGTTTTGTGGGAAAGAGTGGAAATCAGCCAAGATTCCTGCTGCTGAGTGTTATCTAGTGACTCCTCTGAAGAATGTGTAGCTGAGGCCAACAGCTAGCTTAGCTGTGCTGCCCTCAACCAAGGCTCAATAGTTTTCTGACACTCATAAGCTCACACTTGAAGAATGGTCACTTGGGTGAGCTACTGCCAACGCGGATTATCCCATATCCCAGCAGCGAGAGATGTGGAAAAAGTACTGGTTTGTATATTTTCAAGCCCTCTGACATGATTGCATCTTGGCCTGGGACTAAGCTTGTTGCCATCTGTCCCAATCCATCAGTGTTGCTTTTTCTCTTGTGATATTAAAAGCGCATATTATCAAACTTACATCGACACTTAAACAGAATGCCTGTAAAATGTTCAGTCTTTTCAAGAAAAGGCTAATCTGTTAAATTGCCTGTTAGCGACTGCAGCTTTTGCAGTTTTGTAATTTTATGACCCAACGATTTTCATCTGCAAGGCAAGCGCTCCATTTCCACGACCGCAGCTTTAATTCCTGTGATTTCTACTGGCTTAACCCTGGATATAGGCCCACATGGGCCATGCCTCAGACTGGCTTTCAAAATGACACACAGGCACAAAGCTCTTCCTCCCCAGCAGCTTTTTCCAAAACAATATCATTGTGTTCACATTAATGCAGGAGTGTGAAATATTACCTCATAAATATTGAATTGTTCAACCAAGTCTAAATCGGTTCCTTTTTTGTTCAAGTGTCTCTGTGAAATAGCTTCCATCCCTTGTTCTTCCAGACAGTCCACTACATCATAGAAGGAATCTTGATCAGGCAAACCTGCCAATGTCTGGGAATTCCAACAGAGTACATGAATGTATTCATTCCATTAAGAGAGAGAAATTGTTAAGAAAGCATACTAAAAATGCATCTATAAAACGGCTTTAAAGAGCTTCGCTGGCAGCATTTCTACACTGTTTAGACCAAATTTAGGCAGCGAGATGTTGTCACTTTTGTGCTATTGCATTGCATCTTTGTATTGAAACTTCATACACAAATTTTGAAACATGTGCTTGGAAATTTAGCTCTGAGTATTAGTGTGCACACACTTTGCATTTATATGGAATTCCTTTGCCTGTTATTTTTACAGGGGCCATTAACCCCTTCACTCTAAATGAGTTAGGTGCATCCATTAAAATAGCATAGAAAGGAGTTTCATAAGACTGTGTTTCTACGTTAATATTCAAAGAAATTAATTTCAATGCAAAAGGGCCTTTTAAAACTGACTGAACAATCTATTTTGGCAAAAATTGAGCTGGGCTTCCACCTCACTGTCATCTACCTACCGTCTCTCCGTCTGTCTACCGTCTACCTGCCATTTCCCCGTCCGTCTACCTGCTATTTCTCCATCCGTCTGCTTTCTACTGTTTATTATTTAAAGAGTGATGTATGAATGAGAAACAATGTTGAATGGGCTAAAATGATGAGGGCGCTGACATAAGGGAGATTACTTCACCTTTAAGCTTCGCACTGCCACGCTCCCGAGCCATTGCTCAGATATACACATTCCCCACTACATAACCTCAGCACCAATAAACTTCTGCAACAAAGGCTTTACTTTTAATTACGTAGAAAAAGGAACCGCAATCTGTAAAAACCTAAACCTGCTACACATTGTTTACCAGATTAACAGAATAATTTAACTAGTTAGAGTTGGGGAAAGGCAGGTTGACTCCAGAATGATTCTGTTAACTGTAGTAGACAGGTGAGCGTTGTCTATATAATGGAATGGGGTGATGAGCTCAGTATCGGAATAGTGCAAGTAATGCAACACCACAACGGTGCAGTGTAATGATGGGGTTACGGCTAGGTGCCCAGGTACTGCTGGCACAGGTGTGATTACTGGAAGGATATCAGCAAAGCCCTTTGGAAGTATGCTATCAAACGTTACGAATATCAGTCGTGTCACCCCAGATGAAGTTTAATTTTTGGGTCCAAGGATAATGAAAGTGCGAAGCTACAAGTGAAGAAGCAGGGTTTGATGTTGGCAAACTGCTTAATCCAACGGGCACAGATTCAAGCCATAAAGTTACTTTAATCTATTAACCTCACCCGTGACGTTTTTATCCATACTTGGTGAGTTATTACCTAGTTTTATCACTCATTGAAGAGGGAGGAGAAAACGTTACAATCATAAGGCTCTCAATTCTTACTTTTGTGTTTCTGTTGCTATTTGAGGCAGTTTGTACTTTATTAGCTCACCCACGCTCACCTGCATGTCACATCCCCGCTGCCCGCAGGCAGACAAGCTACTCCCGAGCCTCCGCCAAAGCTC
Organism: Squalus acanthias; assembly: GCA_030390025.1. Lineage (NCBI taxonomy): Eukaryota > Metazoa > Chordata > Chondrichthyes > Squaliformes > Squalidae > Squalus > Squalus acanthias. The sequence continues at coordinate 22,039,019 of CM059428.1, forward strand.
CTTGGCCACCAACTCTAGGTGATGTTTACAGCAAATTGCCGTACCCGCTGACATCGTCTCTACCTCTCACTCAGTACCTCCCTCCCTCAACCCAAGATTAGAAAATGGTCTGCGAAGAATCTTGAGTGCACATTTCAATCTGACCACTGGGTGGCGCAAATATCAGTCACCTCTGACCTTGTTTAATAGGGAGCTCCTCTTGAATTTGATTGTGCATTTTAGGGTCAATATTCATTAAATGTTCGCAGGAAATAGAAAGAGTATTAAGCGGGTTTCCCAATTTTATTGTTAGGATTAGCAAATGGAGGAAAATGTACTGCAATTTGCTTTAAAACAACATTAAGGATCAAATCACTAATTGTACTAATTTCCATTGCAAAAGTTTGCAGATATGAACTCCTGCTGAGGGAGCACACAAGTAAATCTGAGGGTTTCAGCACCGACTGACACCTGCCCTGATAAAAACCAAGAATATTAGTATTTCCAACTTTTGTCAAACTCAAAACAGGACGAGGGCTGCTTTGTAAATCATGTCCCGCAACATCACAGTTAAACAGCCAGCCGAAGGTAACCATCATTATACTGACAGCGATGGAACGCGTTTGTTTAAAAAACTACTCTGCCACGTGCCCGGTGGTCACTTGGTTGCCACATTACGGGGCAGCGGGCACACAGACCAGCGGGCACACCAAAGTCAACTGGATATTGCACAAACCTTATTTATTAAAGTCATTGTGTAAACCAGAAGCTCGGTGTCAATCCCATCTTTTTCATCCAGTATTTCCGTAACGTTTGACCATGGTCGCACACCTGAAGAAAAAATATTACAAACACAATATTAACAATCTGTCTGGCCCCAGAATTCCACACAAGCTGGAGTCCCTGCTAACTTAAGGACACAGGAAACTACAAACAGGAATATTGAGGCTGTAGTGTGCGTCATATATGACGCTACTTCAGAAGTTTATCCACTTGGCATAATACATTAAGGAATGTCTACTTCTGCTACAACAACTGATGGATAGGACAGGGGAGCAGAAGCCCTCAATGCCCTGGTGCCTTTCAGACATGGCCAGTAGGAGTGAGAAACCTCATCGTCAATATGGGAATAATTCTCATTTCTGAATGAGACAACGGACCTGAAATTGTGTGGTCGATGCATCCCTGTGGGGCTCATGCCCACCCTTGCTGATGGCGCTGACCCTGCAGAAGCCAAATAGTTCAGCCTAAGTGGGCAGTGCAGTTAGGTCTTGCCCCTCTCCACAAAATAGATTCTGTAAGCCCCCTGATGTCCCCTTCTTACTTAAAAAAAAAAGTAATCCTCATCTTTGGGGTCCAGGCCCCAATCCCAGCCTGGATGCCCTCTCCCGGTAGGCTCACTTGTGCCAGAATTGGAGGCCTCTTCTCCCCAGTGTAGCAGCCTGCTGATTTTACACTAGGTCTCCTGTAGGCTGTGGGATCAGGAAGTACCAATGTTGGGAGTCCCGACCCTTGGCCTTGCCTCCACTGGCATACCTGCCCAATTAAGGGGGAGACGTCGGTTCCAACTCTTATCACACCCCGCAGGGACTCCTGGAAAAGTCATTTCCTGGGGGATTCTGCCGATCTCCTCCCAGAATTACAGCAGGGAGACTGGTAGAACCAAAGGAAATTCAGCCCCAACAGCCTGGTGCTAATTCCTGGTAATCTGTGTATAATGGTACAAGGCATCCTTGGCAGTTGGAAATTGGCCTGAATGGGTAATATTTGTCTATGGCCTTCATCGGAACAACTACAGCTTATGGTTATTTTCAGCTTCCGTTTCCTAGATCTTTACTACAGTAAACTGCCCTGGAAATTCTTCAATTCCTGTATTTCTCATTAATTTGTAGTGTGTTAATCATTTCCCTCAGAGTATGATAATCCCTCTGAGTTTGAATCTCAGCTCAATGTCTGTTATCTAGTGGCCCTAGTGTAGCTCAGAGCCCAGACTGTCCTAGCTCAGGAAGCATTGGCATTGGCATTCAATGACTTTACTTTCTTTAAGATTCCCTCCCCCACGTACATCCTCAGCTGCGAGACCGAACAAGTAGCCGATTCCAAGGCCACGGACCGTGGTACTCTGTAACCAACTGTTCAGAAACGCCCAAGAATGGACCAGTGAACTGGGTTTTCTGTTTTTCCCTTCCTGGCAGTGGGAAGCAACTAGCCTCTGTCTGATGACTTCCTGTGATGGAATGGCCAAGGTTGGCGATTTGGCAGTTTGGGGAACTTGCTGAATGGGGACCTATACATCGCACCCATTCTGGACTTTTCTACAACCTGCCCAGTAATCAATCAGTGGATCCATTTATCAATTTAGATAAAATTTATCCAAAAGGAACACTTTTGTACAGAATGCCACAAAATACTGTATTGTGAAAAAGCTACAGGGCCATTGCTGTTGGGGATTTCGGGCTTGGAAGGCAAGAATTCCTATCTGGGTAGAACTGTTGGCCGCTTGACACCTCAGTGCAGAGAGGAACTGAAAAAGAAAATAAAAGGGGCAAAGAGAGCGTATGAGAAAAGATTAGCGGGTAACATAAAAGGGAATAGTGAAGTTTTTTAAAAATCAACATACAAATAGTAAAAGGATAGTCAAAGGAAGGGAGTGACCAATTAGGGACCAAAAAGGTGATCTTCACGTGGAGACAGAGGGCATGGGTGAGGTACTAAATGAGCACTTTGCATTTGTCTTCAATAAAGAGGTGCTACCAATGTCATAGTAAAGGAGGCGGTAGTAGAGAAATTGGATAGGATACAAATAGAAAAAGAGGAGGTACTTTAAAGGTTGGCAGCGCTCAAAGTGGAAAAGCCACCCGGTCCGGATGGGATGCAACCTAGTTTGCTGAGGGAAGGAAGGGTGGAAATAATGGAGGTTCTGGCCACAATCTTCCAATCCTCCTTGGATATGGGAGTGTTGTCAGAGGACTGGAGGGTTGCAAAAACCAGCACAGATTTGTTAAAGGCAAATCGTGTCTGACAAACTTGATTGAGTTCTTTGATGAAGTAACGGAGAGGGTTGATGAGTGTAGTGTGGTTGATGTGTATTTGGACTTTCAAAAGGCATTATATAAAGTAGCACATAATAGACTTGTTAGCAAAACTGAAGCCCATGGGATTAAAGGGACAGTGACAGCGTGGATCCAAAATTGGCTAAGGGACAGAAAGCAGAGAGTAGCAGTGAACGGTTGCTTTTCGGACTGGAAGGAAGTATACAGTGGTGTCCCCCAGGGGTTGGTATTAGGGCACTTCTCTTTGATATATATGACCTGGACTTGGGTATACAGGGCATAATTTCAAAGTTTGCAGATGACACAAAACTCGGAAATGCAGTAAACAGTGAGGAGAATAGTAACAGACTACAGGAGGACGTAGACAGACTGGTGAAATGGCCAGACACATGGCAGATGAAATTTAATGCAGAGAAGTGTGAAGTGGTGCATTTTGGAAGGAAGAACGAGGAGAGGCAATATAAACTAAATGGTACAATTTTAAAGGGGGTGCAGGAACAGTGAGACCTGGGGGTTCACATACACAAATCTTTGAAAGTGGCAGGACAAGTTGATAGGCTGTTATAAAGGGATGAGGGACTTCTGTTATGTGGAGAGATTAGAGAAGCTGGGATTGTTCTCTTTAAAACAGAGAAGGCTAAGGGGAGATTTAATAGAGGGATTCAAAATTTTGAGGGGTTTCGATGGAGTACATGGGGAGAAACTGTTTCCCCAGGCCATAGGGTTGCTAACCAGAGGACACAGATTTAACGTGATTGGCAAAAGAACCAGAGGGAAGACGAGGATACATCTGTCTTACGTAGCGAGTTATGATCGGGAATGCGCTGCCTGAAAGGGTGGTGGAAGCAGATTCAATAGTAACTTTCAAAAGGGAATTGGATAAATACTTGAAAAGGAAAAATTTGCAGGACCAAAGCAAAAGAGCTTTGGGACTAATTGGATAGCTCATTTATAGAGCTGGCACGGGCACAATGGGCCAAATGGCCTCCTTCTGTGCTGTATCATTCTATGATTCGATCAGCTAGAGGTGAAGTTACAGTGCCAGCTGAGTGGGAGCATCTTCGAGGAAATTCTGGGCCAATGGTTTTTTTTTTAAAGAGCTTTAGTATGGGGATTCTAAATCTGTTCTAAACTAACACTGCCGAGAAGACCCAAGTCAAACTCAATCCCAGATCATTCCATGGCTATTGGTGATGGCGCAGGTTGGTTTCAGCCATTACTATGATCACTGAGCTCTTTGCTGACCACAACAGGATGATAGCGCCTTATTAAAGAAGAATTTTCAGAAGCAGTTTGCAGCCACGTGGAACGCCCTACCGACTGGAACGAGGCAATGTTATTACGAAATGATTGCAGATGTACTGCAAAAATCAAGCCCTCCTTCCCACAAACACATACTCTTGGGCCTTTGAGGTCTCCAGGATTGCTGCACCACTATCAACAATTCTGCAAAAATGACATTATCATCTTAAGTTTGGTCCAAGAATAGCAGCAATTGTAGAAATGCTCTGTCGGCTCCTGTACATTTATCGAAACCTACTTTATCATCTTTGGGAAGCGTGCAGGGGCATTGGTTTGGCAGAAGCTGTGCACAAAATAGAAGGGGATGTATTTTGAAAAGCGAAAGAAAAAAAAAAATCAGTACTTGAGGGGCCAAAGGCAGATGTTAATTATTGTAGATGAAAGCCACATCTATGGATTGCAGTTTCGTATAATGCTCCACAGAAAGAATATAGTTAGGTCATCAGTGGTCTTCCTGCCAATTTGTAGCAACCACTAATCCACATTACAGCTTGAGGTGAAACAGTCAAGAGAGTGACATTTAAACAGAGCAATTTACAGCACAGTACCAAAGACTTCAAAAGTTTGCAGTCCAGGATTCTTGTCCCACATTCTTTTTGAAATGAATGGTTCTCAGCATTGAAAGTAAGTACAAAAGGTGTTGAGAGGCCTTCCAAATTCCTTGGGTCTCCACATTAAAAAGATATTCAAGCATTCAATTACAGATCATAAGCAAGGGGGTGGATTAAACAGACATGTGGAACAGATTCTTCCAGTTCAGAACAGGACATATATGATCAGTAGGAAATATTGCCTCACGACAAGTTTGCTTCTTGAAGTTAGACAGATAAAAGGCTACCTGACATGAAGCTAAGCAGTAGACATAGATGGGAAGTAATATACTCTGAAGCCTTTCGAAGCGCTGTCTCATCTTGGCAAAACATCCAACAAAGCATTTTTATATGTTTATAAACACAGAGACCCAAGTTGATGCAATCAATGATGTAACGATGTCAACACATTGTCTGTTGCTGCTACTAACTATTTTATTTTAGTTTTCCCAAATCAATGTAGATTAGAAGCAACTTCTGCCCTCCCCCTGCATAGGGTAGTGGATCTGTGGATGGGCAGTCGGACACGCGCACACGCGCACCGCAACAGAAGGTTTGGAGCAGGCCGTTCTCACGATGGTCACCCCACTGCGATGATAATGCTCTATTAGACAGGCAAGAACCTAACCATCCAAGTCACTGAACTATCAATATTTTCTTCCCTCATTCAGAAGAGATAAAATACTCAACAACTTGCATTTATATAGCACCATTGGCATAGAACAACGTTCCAAAGCACTTTACAGAGGCACAATCAAAAATGGACCCCAAACCAAAGAAGGTGATAGGTAATAGGTGATCAAAAGCTTGGTCAAACAGATGGGTTTTAAAGGAGGAGAGGGTGGTGGAGAGGTGGAGGGGTTTAGGGAAGGAAACCCAGAGCACAGGGCCTAGGCAGCTGAAGGCACGGCCGCCAATGGTGGGGTGAAGGGTGGTTGGGGAGGATGGCAGGGTGGGTTATCTCCTGTCCCATCAAGATATCCAACAGAAAACATTTACAACCTATCCCTAATAGCAGGGGAAAGATTAGGAATAACATTAATGATTAGTAAGACTTGTCCATCAGGAGTGTCCAAACCATTTGTCTCCATAGGCCACTTAGTGTATATATCATGGTGTCCCACAGTCGCATATGAGCATGGAAATTGCCACTGGTGTGCTACTTCGAGATTAACAGAGTGCTGCATTGAGTTTTTTGAAGGTTACAAAGAAAGCTGCTGATTTCAGTAGGCGTGCTAAAATTTGTGTTTGAACATCCCAATGGTGGGCCATTCAATGTCGCAGAAGGAGCAATAATTCTGACAAGTAGTTGTGAACTGCAATCAGGAAACATTTAAGCAGGTGAAGTAGTACTTGGCAGGCCAGGGTTACTGACCAGGACATCCTACTGGAGGGGATGAGAATAGATGGGCATATCGTGTAAGGTAATGAATTTTGGGAGAAGAAACAAGGAATGGAAACTCAGTGGAAAGACACGGACAGATGTGAAGGAACGGAGACTCTGGGGTGCAAGTACATATTCCTTGAAAGAGCAATTACAGGTGCATCTCAGAGCCCTGTGACCTCAGCCACCAAGAAAGACAGGAGCAATAAAGTAATTGGAATACCATCACCTGTAAGTTTCCCTCCAAGGTACGCACCATTCTTGAACACATATTGTCCTTTCTCCAGCATTCTGGTCTAAATCTTGGAATTCTTAATCTAACATCATCGTGGGAGCATCATCACCACAATGCAATGGCTCAAGAAGAAGTCCCGTCAACATCTTCTCAGGGATGGACAATAAATATGACCTTGCAGGAATCGCTCACATCCCGTGAACTGAGATGACTTCTTTGTATGTGTACTTGGGCCAGCTCGTCACACAGAATATTGGCTTACTTTAGAACACTTCTACAGGTCTGACAACTATTTTGCTATTGCAGCCCCTGGATCCTCCATTCACACTCTCTCCTACTGCCTCCCTTTGCTGCTGAACCAGGCACTGTTGGAGGAATGGTCTTCACTCCGATATAGAGGGTTACAGCACAGAAGGAGACCAGTCATCCCATTTCCATGGCAGATCTTTCACATAGCCATCCATAACTAATCCCACTGCCCCGCCCTCTCCCCATAGACCTGGATCTTTCTCTGCTTCAAATATTAATCCAATTTTCCCTGAAGTTGCAATGGTCTCTGCCTCAACTACCCCCTGTGGCAAAGCATTGTGGGAGTACCTTCACCACACGGACTGCAGCGGATCAAGAAGGCGGCTCACCACCACCTTCTCAAGGGCAATTAGGGATGGGCAATAAATGCTGGCTTTGCCAGCGATGCCCACATCCCAGGAACGAATTTAAAAAAAAATTCCATGGTCTAATCACACGCTGTGTGAAGAAATGACTCCTAACCTCTCTCCTCACTTTTAGTGACAATTTTAAATTGATGACTCCCTCATCACCGACTCCTCAGCCAGAGGAAATAGACTTTCCCCAATTCACTCTATCAAAACCATCCTTGATCTTAAAACCCCAATTAAATCTCCTCTTAGCCTTCTTAACTGTAGTGGAAATGGGCCCAATAACTCAAGTTTTTGTCATAACTATAGTTGATTTTCCCTGGTGAATCTACTCTGTACGCTCTCGAAGGCTTTAATGTCCTTTCTATAATGGAACACCCAAAACTGCACACAGTACTCTAACTGTGGCCTAACCATTGCCGTGTACAAATTTATCATAACCTCTTTGCTCTTTTACTTATTGTACTCTATACCCCTATTTATAAAACTTAAAATGCTATTAATCTTATGTACGATATAGTTACAATTAGGAAGCGTACACGGCAACCTTTGATCGCAGCAAGAATCGTAAAGGAGCTTCATGCATCCTCAATTTATAGGCTGCAGTAGGCCCTTGTTGATGTGCAACTCTTCATCTGCACGACACCGTTACACTCGATATTTCAGTATACTGTGCTATTCGATAAAAGAGATACACAGGCACATAGATAAGGTGGTCTGAAGCCATTTTTGCCACCGACTCCTTTAGAAAGGGGCCACCCTTGAAATAATCTATTGAGAGAGCATCAAGGGAGTGGGGCAGTGAAGTCAGAGGCTTCCCCACAGCCGAGGGTGATTACCACACTGTTCATGTCATGTCACGCTGACCTACTGTGTGACAGGCACACACTCAACTGCAGTATAAAAGAAAGACTTGCATTTATATAGCGCCTTTCACGAACTCAGGACGTCACAAAGCACTTTACAGCCAATGAAGTACTTTTGGAGTGTATTCACTGCTGTAATGTAGGAAACGCGGCAGCCAATTAGCGCACAGCAAGCTCCCACAAACAGCAATGTGATGATGACCAGATAATCTGTTTTTGTTATGTTGATTGAGGGATAAATATTGGCCAGGACACCGGGGATAACGCCCCTGCTCTTCTTCGAAATAGTGCCATAGGATCTTTTACGTCCACCTGAGAGAGTAGATGGGGCCTCGGTTTAACATCTCATCTGAAAGACGGCACCTCCGACAGTGCAACACTCCCTCAGTGCTGCAGTGAAGTGTCAGCCTAGATTTTTGTGCTCAAGTCTCTGGAGTGGGACTTGAACCCACAACCTTCTGACTCAGAGGCGAGAGTGCTATCCACTGACCCAGGGCTGACATTACCACATTGCTCATGTCATGTCATGCTGGCCTATTGTGTAACAGGCACACACTCAACTGCAGTCGCATCACACAGAGCCACATGCAAGGAAAGTGCTGGTTATTGGACACATAATTTTGCTCCCTTAGGAATGGAAGAACAAATTGTGGCCACAGCACAGTCCTTGCCTCTGCTGAACCTTTTGGAGATTCATACCTCGCAGCTCAAGTTACAAACAGTTTCCTATCCGGGCAAATCAGCTGCATGAGTCACTTGAGTTGGACAAAGTACCTCACAAGGTCTGAGGAGGAGCATGGACTCATCCAGTAGCTGGTCCTGTGCAATCATGGATGAACAATGGCTTGCACTGCCGTCTGACAGAAACATGTGGCAGTTCCTGTGGCATCAGTCAAACATAGAATCCACAGCAGTACTGGCTGTATCATAGAATCATACAGCACAGAAGTAGGCCATTCGGCCCACCATGCCTGTGCCAGCTCTTTGAAAGAGCGATCCAATTAGTCCCACTCCCCTGCTCTTTCCCTGCACGCAGGAGCTCACGACACCTTGCACGTGTGAAGCTCTGCTACTGGAACAACAAACGCTTGCCGATTCAGTATCAATTATCCTGGAACAACACAGTTATGCACAGAACTCACTTTCCCTGAATAGGAGTTTGGCAGCGTGCGAGAAACAGGCAGGGAGCGTGCACTAAAAGCCTTCAGTCACCTAGCAATGCTGCTGGCATTGGGTGTGGTGCCAAGAGTAAATTACAGGTTGTAAGTTTTGGATCCATGTTCCAAATAACCTAAGCTGCTGATGTGAACAAATCTGGGTGTCAGATGTAAGACTTATTCACCAATGAGGTAGCGATACAAAAAGAAAAAAACCTTCCCAAATCCCCAGGCCCTGAATCTCAACCAGGATAAACCAGCGAGTAAGAACCATAAATTCTGGGTTTTCATGGGCCGATAGCCAGAGGTCTATAGGCCACAGTGTGCACATCCTCTAGCCAGAGCAACATTAGGTCACTAAAGGCAAACAAAAAAAAGTCAACGCGCGTATAAAACGGGAGAAACCGATTTCACAATTGCAGTAAAAACAGAAAATGCTGGAAATACTCAGCAGATCAGGCAGCATCTGTGGAGAGAGAAACAGAGTTAACGTTTCAGGTCGATGACCTTTCATCAAAACTTGTTCATAATTGCAGTAGTTTTTAGCAACCAGAGGAAAACCACAGAGAGATTGAAAACAGTGACGCCCGTCAAAAATATCCTACGCTGCTGACTTGGTGTTTTAAAGCAAAATAGCGATAATCAGTACTTACAGGGGAGAGTTGCCAGGTCTGGTAAGTTTCTCCATTGTCTCTCTAGTTGTAGAGCTGAATGAAAAGTCTGGCACTGTATCATTTACAGGATTGCAGTGCGTGCAGCCTGGAGCAAGTGTGACACTAATATAGAGAAATCACTGTTTGAATTTCAGTCCCTAAAATTTAATCTGCCTCTTTCACTTTAATCGCTGCTGTATAACCAATCTCAACGAGGCTTTTTAGGAAAGAGAGTGATGATTGAATAGTGCAGTTGTGCACGGCCTGTGCTGTGGCAGTTCGTTTCCTGGAGCAGATGATGTTGAGCGCACACAGATCCTAGCTGGTCAAATCTGGACATCTGAAACGACTGAGATTTCGGATCTGATCATTGGGACAAGTGAACATTCCCCTTTGCCATTCAAAACGTGGGACTTTGTAACTAGTTTAAAAAGACAAAACTATGAAAAAGGAATAGCAATGGCCAGTGAATAAGTTTCTCAACTATTGCTGCTATTCTCTGTGCAGCTCTTTAGTTTATATGCTGCTGCAATCCTGCACAAGGTGGCACTGTTCTAAATAAGGCCTCTGACTGTATTTGACAAAGAAGGCTGCATATAGCGACACCACTATTCCCGGCCAGAATGGAAATGATTGGGTAAATCCTCCGTCAATCACGCCTGGAGACCGTGCTGCTGTAAGTGACTGTAACTTCGGTAAGGAGTTCTGTATTTTGTAGAAACTCATTAAGTAGACTCTGTAGACTGTTGTAGTGCGTTGTTTAAGTAGACTCTGTTTGCTTTGCAGTCTGCTGAGTAAATAGACTTTATTTGACTCATTGGCTGACTCATTGGTGCCAATAGACACTCTGCTGACAGTATTTGACAAAGAATAGAACACTCCTGTAAATAAATACTGTAGTTTTGAAGCCAAATGATTGAGCAGGGAAGGGAGTCTTGAGTATAAATAAAGCAATGACACTCACCCCTCTTGTGGTCCACTGTGGTGACGGCCTGGATGAGGAGTGGTGCATTCGACTCCGTGTACTCCACAAACACCAGCAGCAGCTTCAGGGCTGTCTTCACCACCAGGCGAAACTGCACGACAAACGAAGAGCAAGTTTACCTTGAGAAATATCACTCCCACTTCACGAGGGGAGAAAGAACTGCAATGTTTCACACGAGCAACATCTCCAGAAATCAATCAGCATTCATGGAAAGTACCGGCCAATACTGACTGATCAACTGTCATCACTGTCAAGATAACCAGCATTATACAGGCTGCAAGGACCAGGCACACAGAGAGACAGATTTTATTCTAAAGTTTGAGAGGTGGCTTTGCAGATGTATAAATTAAATGGATGTAAACTTCTTTTCCTATTGTGTTGCACAGTGTTTCCTCCCTAGAGGCTGAAGTTATTGAGAGACTTTCTTTTCTAAGAGGGCAGATGGGACAGCATTAGTGCTTAACCGGAGTGAAGTGGATTGGGGGATGATGTCCAGAGGGAAGGCCAAGCCACTGAAGTGCGCCATCTGTAGGTCAGAATGAGAACTGCACAACAGGTGAATCCCATTTATATTGCATAACCACTTCAAATAGAACCACAATCTGCTGGTGCTCCTAATTCACACCAAAGTGGAATTCTGGGCACTGGTGTCAACTGAGAAATGGGTACACATTACCCGGCTGCACTGCAGAGCTGACGGCATCATAGAATCATAGAAATTTACAGCATGGAAGGAGGCCATATCGGCCCATCGTGTCCACACCGGCCGACAAAGAGCTATCCAGCTTAATCCCACTTTCCAGCTCTTGGTCCGTAGCCCTGTAGGTTACGGCACTTCAGTGCACATCCAAGCACTTTTTAAATGTGGTGAGGGTTTCTGCCTCTACCACCCTTTCAGGCAGTGAGTTCCAGACCCCCACCACCCTCTGGGTGAAAAAATTTCCCCTCAAATTCCCTCTAAACCTCCTACCAATTATTTTAAATCGATGCCCCCTGGTTGTTGACCCCCTCTGCTAAGGGAAATAGGTCCTTCCTATCCACTCTTTCGAGGCCCCTCATAATTTTATACACCTCAATTAAGTCTCCCCTCGATGCGGAGATGCCGGTGTTGGACTGGGGTGGACAAAAGTGAGAAGTCGCACAACACCAGGTTATAGTCCAACAGCTTTATTTGAAATCACTATATTTCGGAGCGCTGCTCCTTCGTCAGGTGAAGCAGCGCTCCTAAAGCTTGTGATTGCAAATAAAGCTGTTGGACTATAACCTGGTGTTGTGCGACTTCTCACTTAAGTCTCCCCTCAGCCTCCTCTGTTCCAAAGAAAACAAACCCAGCCTCTCCAACCTTTCCTCATAGATAAAATTCTCCAGTCCAGGCAACATCTCGTAAATCTCCTTTGTACCCTCTCTAATGCAATCACAGCTTTCCGTCAGCTTGACATTTTTTTAAATACAGTGGCCGCACTTTGGCTTTGCAGGCGGGAAGCAAAACCGTATTGCATCGTGTTTTCAAGAGCAGAATGCCACTTCAGCAAGCACACCACTGCGGGCAGTTACATTATATAAACGGGGGCTGAGTGACAACCCAGAGCACTCCCCGTTGTAACTTTCGAGCTGTCAATCACTCGAGACCCATGAGAAAATTTATTTTAAAAAGTAACAAACTTGCCTAATTCCAAACAGGTCAGCTGAAAGGATACTCAGTCTTGTGGTCAGTTTTGATTTGTGATCAGCTCCCGGACACTGGAAGTGTAAACAGTGCACCACCTAAAACAGACTTTTAGTCAAGTGCTATCTGCAAATTATGGCAGTGCATCTAAAAAAAAACCTCTTAAAAATCACGTGAAATGGCTGGCAGTTCCCACTGCCCCCGCCTCAGTTCCCACTGCCCCCGCCTCAGTTCCCACTGCCCCCGCCTCAGTTCCCACTGCCCCCGCCTCAGTTCCCACTGCCCCCGCCTCAGTTCCCACTGCCCCCGCCTCAGTTCCCACTGCCCCCGCCTCAGTTCCCACTGCCCCCGCCTCAGTTCCCACTGCCCTCGCCTCAGGTTTTTCAAGGTTTTGTCACCTAGCCTCAGCTGCCAGTGTTTCTTAATGATCATTAGTTAGAAGCAGGTTGGACCTTCCAGATAAATACACAAGGCCGCTGTAGAACCCCCATCCCAAAAATTATTTTTCCGTTGACCTCTGCTCCGTCTTCATCAGGCTGTTCATATCTACAACTGTTCATTACACAGGACGATAAAGGTCACCAAAACACCACTGAGCTACATTTACACAAAGCATAAATAATGCCTCAAGTAAGAATCCAAATTGCATACATCAACCGGAGAATCGCCCAATAAATGCATACCCGGCCCGCACGTTAACGGGCTTGGAAAATGTGTTCTGCATTTGTCAGGAATCACTTGCAGACAAGAGCTTTTAAAGAAGAACGCCACTTGCAAGAAAAACAAACATTCCTTTATCTCGCTGATCTCATTGAAGGGGAACCTCAGTGTGGAGGTGAGAACAGTAAATGGAATGCATCAAGTAATTAAAGCTATTAAAACAACTGGATATTCTGATCTTCAGGCTTCCCCGGGGATATCCTCCACTGTAGCATTTAAAATGGGTCGAGTTGACTCAGGCCCAGCAGATCTGATCACAGTTTATTTGTATTCCAACCTCCACCATATTAACATACCCACAGAGAGTGAATAATGAAGAAAAAAAAAGAAAGACTTGCATTTATATAGCACCTTTCATGACCACCGGAGTGCTTTACAGCCAATGAAGTACTTTTGGAGTGTAGTCGCTGTTGTAATGTGGGAAACGCGGCAGCCAATTTGCGCACAGCAAGGCTCCCACAAACAGCATTGTGATAATGACCAGATAAACAGTTTTTTTTTAAAAGTGATGTTGATTGAGGGATAAATATTGGCCAGGATAACTCCCCTGCTCTTCTTCGAAATAGTGCCATGGGATCTTTTACGTCACCTGAGAGAGCAGACGGGGCCTCGGTTTAACGTCTCATCCAAAAGACGGCACCTCCGACAGTGCAGCACTCCCTCAGTATTGCACTGGAGAGTCAGCCTGGATTTTTGTGCTCAAGTCTCTGGAGTGGGACTTGAACCCACAACCTTCTGACTCAGAGGCGAGTGTGCTACCAACTGAGCCACAGTGGACAGCCTCGTAAAAGGCTTTAAGATGCGCTTTCATGTGGGTGAACATGATATAAATACAAGGCGTCTAATTTACTTAAAAATATAGATCCAGAAATCAGTAAACGGGATTATTTTTCACATCAGAAGAACTTGAGCACAGTGCCTGTGATGAGTGAATTGCAACAGCAGATGGCAATCACCTACAGGATTGCATCCGAACAATATTCAGTCCACTTGCCGATTCCTGCTATTATCAGTACAATTCCCAGATACTTCCTATTCACTCTCCCTCTCTCCTCCTATCCCTACCCCCATCAACCTCGATTTTTGTTACTTCTACAAGTTTAGGCACAACTGTACTGTAGGCCGGTAAGTGGGGGAACAGAATAGGGTGCTTCATTAAGGGATAAGATGGGGATCGCAGAGAGAGTGGGGATAAAATAACTGTCCTCCCCACCCTGAAAATAAAATACGATTGTAAAATGAGAGTCTTAAATTGTCTAAATAGGAAAAGCTAGGGGTAAACTGTGACACGCTTTGAAAGGTTTTCTATTTCTTTGACACTTTGATATTGTTGCACCTTAAATCTTTATTTCAATGTAAATCTTCATGTGCAGCATCCAGAAAGTGTAAGTGGTGGAAGCTTGGGCAAAGAAGTGGGGAAATCCCAGTGGGAATACTGCATTTAAGGTAGCGCAGAGTCACAAATCATCAACTAAAGATGAGCAATAGTGAACAAAGAAACTTCAAAAGAAGACTGATTCGGAGCAAGATTTTCCAAATTTTGTGGGTCTTATTGATTTGTAGAACACTGCCATGTTTTTAGAGAGACTGTGATAGCCCCCCCCCGACAGCCCAACAGCTATTGGGCTCCCCCCTCCCCCACACCCATGGCCCAACAGCTATTGGTCTCCCCTCACGGCCCAACAGCTACTGGGCAACACCCCATGGCCCAATAGCTATTGGTCTCCCCCCACGGCCCAACAGCTACTGGGCAACACCCCATGGCCCAATAGCTATTGGTCTCCCCCCATGGCCCAACAGCTACTGGGCAACACCCCATGGCCCAACAGCTACTGGGCAACACCCCATGGCCCAACAGCTACTGGGCTCTCCCACCCCCATGGATCAATGGAAACTGGGCACCACCCCCATGGTTCAATAGCTACTGGGCTCCACCCCCCATGGATCAACAGATACTGGGCTCCCCCCCATGGTTCAACAGCGACTGGGCACCCCCCCCCCCCCCCCCCCCGGATCAATAGCTACAGACCTCCCCCCACGGATCAATAGCTACTGTGCCGCCCCAATAGCTCAACAGCTACTGGGCTCCCCACCCCCACCATGGTTCAACAGCTACTGGGTGACTCCATTCAAATTGGAGTTAGGCCAAATTGCTGCTTTGAACAGAAATGCTTTACTGCCTGTTCCGCTGGAGGTAAATACACCATCGTGGAATATGCCAGGTTTGATCCGTGGTTCTGTTCTGAGTTAGCTGATCGCAGGTAGTGCAGCAGGCAATGTGCTAGAATTTGGAGGCAACAGGGTGAAAAGCAGAAAGGTGCTATTATTAGCCTCAGCATCCTTGAGCCAGGAAAGAAAACAGGGGGGAAAACATCAACCAGGGTCCCTGCTTCTAATCACTGTCCAACGAGCTGTGCTGAAAAGATGAAGAACCTGGATTGGCTGTGACTACCCCCCCTAATTTAAGCGCACACATAGCCCAGAACGTTTATAAAGTCTAAATGGACTAAATGTGGGCCAGTCTCAGTTTATAAAATGTGAATGGGCTGAATGTGGGCCAGTCTCAGTTTATAAAATGTGAATGGGCTGAATGTGGGCCAGTCTCAGTTTATAAAATGTGAATGGGCTGAATGTGGGCCAGTCTCAGTTTATAAAATGTGAATGGGCTGAATGTGGGCCAGTCTCAGTTTATAAAGTGTGAATGGGCTGAATGTGGGCCAGTCCCAGTTTATAAAATGTGAATGGGCTGAATGTGGGCCAGTCTCAGTTTATAAAGTGTGAATGGGCTGAATGTGGGCCAGTCCGAGTTTATAAAGTGTGAATGGGCTGAATGTGGGCCAGTCCGAGTTTATAAAATGTGAATGGACTGAATGTGGGCCAGTCCCAGTTTATAAAATGTGAATGGGCTGAATGTGGGCCAGTCCGAGTTTATAAAGTGTGAATGGGCTGTGTCAGTTTATAAAGTGCAATGCAGTTTTCAAAGGGAGCATTAATGCTTTCGTGCGGATTCTGCTTATTGTGAAGTAACAACCTTGTTTGGTCTGAATTGAAATGATAGAGTTACAGATTAAACATATCAAAGAGAGTTCAATAGTTCAGTCTTACTTGCCTTGTCATCCCCTTCTTTACCTTTTCTGACGAGCGTTTGAGGCGACGTTATTTTAAATTGTACAGACCAATGATAAAAGAAGCCTAGTTCTATACATCAAGAGTTATTATTGCTTCAAGAAGGAATGGAGTGGCATTTCTTATTTAAATGTAAGCTTCTCCTGGTTCATCAAACACAGGCCAGAACTGTGCTTGCCATGAATATTACACAGCAACAGCCAAATTAACTGTCATGAGCTACATTTAACTTATTGGGAGAATATGGGTTAGGCCCCAGAGATCTACTGCATGGAGTACAAGAGTAGGGGCCTCCCCTAGAGGATGCAGCACTGAGCTTGTGCATAAACAAGAAACAATGGAGGAAGCCAGGCAGGGGATTTGTGTACAATATGCTCAGACATAGACTGCAAATGCACAGGCTGGTTAACTAAATCATCGCCCTCATGTACAAAAGTCCAATGTTTGATACAATAAAGTGAGAGTTAATTTATAAAAAGTCTCATTTTATTAAAAAAAAATCACTGCACATAAGATTGAATATATGAGACACAGATTAGGGTAGATAACGGCCCAGAAATTGATCTCGCTCTGTTCCCGCGGGGGTAAGCCTTCCCCGCGATCTCTCACCTCGCTTGTGCTTTTTCAGATCCAGCTCGCACGAACTTGATGTTCCAGACATCAGCTGGGCAGTGCTTGCGTATCCCAGCGGCGTAGTGAATTCGTGCGAGCTGTGGGATCACGTGACTCAGTTAGAGCCAATGGCAGCACACCATCTTCCATTCATAAGTTTCACATAGGTGCAGTGAAATCTATGAATCTTACACCCCCCCAAAATAACAGCTAAACCTCAATTAAATTTAAAAAAAAACCATCACATTAATAAAATAAGTATAGTTAATTAAATTAACCATTTTAAATAAAAAATTAAATTTTTGAAAAAATTTAAAATCTTTTAAAAAGTTATAAAAATAAACTTACCTGTCTTTAAAGTCTCTAAAAAAGATATACCTGTTAAAAAAAATTCAAAAAAATACTTAATTCACTACTTACCTTCTTAAAAGTGGGTCTTACTCCTCCTTTTTACATTTCTAAAATCTTCCGTCCTTACCTGCGCGTCCAAAGCATGAAGTGCACAGCGTGCGCGCAGCCTGTAGCGCGCACGCGATGCACCGAGGAACCGCCCCCTTTTCAAAAGAGCAATTGCCGGTTTTCAGCGCATGCGCAGGGCATGCAGAAAACCGGCAATTGGAGTGGGAATACGCGAGAGTACGCAGTGCGTACTCTCGCGTCGCGGGATCAATTTCT
Organism: Squalus acanthias; assembly: GCA_030390025.1. Classification (NCBI taxonomy): domain Eukaryota; kingdom Metazoa; phylum Chordata; class Chondrichthyes; order Squaliformes; family Squalidae; genus Squalus; species Squalus acanthias. Next base: position 22,056,681 of record CM059428.1, read on the forward strand.
GGGCCATTGGATCTTGCTGTGCCCATTTTGCAGGCGGGGGTGGGGGGTGAATGCCCCAATTTCCCTGTGCCGCCAGCCATGCCCCAAGTGCGCCTGAAATACGTCCCAGGTCATATTTTGTCGGGCCGTATTCAGGCATCCCTGGCGGCCGCCTAAAAGACGTGTTTGGGTTCGGGTGTTTTACTTTTATAATGAACGGACGACAATAAGTGGGCTTCTGAAAAGAAAAAACGTGATCGTAGAGGACAGGAGAAAGCCAGCAGAGATTGTTCTTGTTGTGTAAGCTGTATGTGGGCTGGAATCCGTGTGATCAATGCAATGGGAGAGCCTGGGTGATCCAACCAGATGGAACGATTCGAGCTTTCACACGTCAATTTTTTCTAAAAATGTTATGCTGATTTAAGTTTCATTCTCTAAAGGGTAGACATATTAAAATATCTATTAAAATAACATTCACTGTAATATGACTGAGGAAGGATAAATAATGTGCAAAAATGTGTAATACCTTTCTCAGTAATTTAGTTCATATCAGATTGAGTTTAACAATCCATAAATTAAGTACCCAGCTGTCTTTGTTGGGTTTCTACTGGAATTCATATTACATGCCGGGCCTGTAAATGGTGAATTTCCACAATTGCCATCAAGTCATTTCACACATCAATTGTGCACGCCACAATTGAATTACTGAATTTCTCCTCAATTGTGCAGGGATAAACTGGTAAAGGAGAGTTACAAGTTCTGGTCACCTTGCTAGTGATAGTAAAATGAACAAAATCACCCATTGAAACGGGGAACAGCTGGCATTTTGTTTGTGGCTCATAAAAATCTTTGGAGAAAGGGCAATTAACTTGTTGCTGGGGGGGAAAAAAAGAGGAAAATGGAATCCAAAAACACAGCAAGCACAACAAAAGCTACACCAACCTTTGCTCACTCTCAGTTGAGTGTGAGATGGATTACAAAAGGAATATCGTAATTCTTTAAAAGAAAGTACTCTTCACAATCACTTAGCGAGTGCACTTTTATGGTGTGGAATAGCCCTACAGACCTGGAATGTTCTTGGTTCAGTCCCTAGTCTGTGCTGAGTTAATCAGATGGACAATGGGAGATGAAAATTGGCCTCAGCTATTGTGGAATTGCTGGTCCCTTATTCATGACCCAGGTTGGAAAATGGGATGCGTGGCACATTGGGTGAGGATAGGACCGAGTGTGGCTGATGGACCCCACCTCGCTATTCACACCTGGCCGGCCTGCTGACACTGGCTGCCTAAATTCACGCGTGAACAGCAGCTGCTTGGACGAGGCCTGTGATACGAGTTGACAAACTATACGCTGCCATTAGCACTGCACAATACATCCATTCCCAGGACAGGAAGCCAAGCTGTGAGCCCTCAAGAGGTGCAGGAAGAAACTATAAATGGCTCCACATGGGGATATCATTGTTGCCTCACTGCACCCAGACACTGACATACACAAGAGTAAATATGAACATTTTGTGATTGGTTAACCACAGACCAGCAGTGAGGGGGGGAAAAAAAAGTCACGGTATGAATTGTGCGTGTCAGGGTTTGAGAGTAAATGAGCAAAATGTTTCAAGTCTAGGATAACCATTACACATATGTTTTGTGTAATGTACATCCAGGTCAAGGGGTCATAGCCCTCGAGTACAGTATCATGCAGCCTGTTATGATATATGCACAGGATACGCTTGAGTTCCTAACGTTCTGATGCACTGTGCGTGAACCTCCCCCCCCAACCCCTCACTGTTTGGAAACACCTGGGTCAACAGAGAGATAGCCCTCGGCAGACTACTGCATGAAATGAAAGTGTATTACACGGGTATACTGTCATCAATTTATCCCACATGCAGGTCATCCAGAAATACAACCATCACAATAAATCTCTCCGATGAGTGATTTACAGCATTGCAGCAAGGGGTAATAATGGATTTGCTTCCTTCAATTATCACAGCGCTCTCTTAAAAATACAGAAGGGAAACAAGCAGCCTGCAGGATAGCACTCAAGATGCTCTGTCTAACCAGCTTTGGGCAGTGTAACAAATGTGAAAAATATGTCCTGTCCAGTCCCTTTAAATCTAAAATGGAGGCCAATACTGGCCTGGCCAGCAAACCAAGAAGACCCCCCTGCTTCAATCTTGTGTTTAACTGAGGTCAGTGCTTGGAAAGGGCAACACGGTGGCATAGTGGTTAGCACTGGTGCCTCACAGCGCCAGGGACCTGGGTTCGAATCTGACCTCGGGTGACTGTCTGTGTGGAGTTTGCACATTCTCCCCGTGTCTGCGTGGGTTTCCTCCGGGTGCTCCGGTTTCCTCCCACAGTCCAAAAATGTGCGGGTTAGGTTGATTTGGCGATGATAAAATTGACCCTTAGTGTTAGGGGGGGATTAAATATGTGGGGGTATTGGGATAGGATGGGATATGTTAGGGGGAATTAAATACATGGGGGTAGGGTGGGATATGTGTACTGTGGGGATTAAAGCAGGGACAGGGTACTGGATTTGGATGATCAGCCATGATCGTATTGAATGGTGGAGCAGGCTTGATGGGCCGAATGGCCTACTCCTGCTCCTAGATTCTATGTTTCTATGTTTCTATGTTAATTTGGGGACAGAATGCGAGCCTGGTTGACAGTTGGCTGCAGATTTGCACGAACAAATGTGGGTTCTTTCTGGTTGGAATTCAGAATGGGAAATACACTTAATGCAGGTGATACAGTGGAACGAACGCGAAAACCAGAGATTTTATTAATTTCAGATTAATACGGCAAGCTTCTTTGTGAATAGAAAATGGGGTAAAAAAGTTGCAAACGCTTCTGTCAGGGATTTTTATTTCAGGGACAATTAAATACCAAAAAACATGCTTTTATTCCATGTGGAATGGTCACTTTCTCCCAAGATCTAATTTTTGTGCAATTCAGTTATAAACATGTTGGAGGCCTGGAAATATAGGCAGAGCTTGGAGGCTGCTTGAAGTAGAGACTGATTTGTAGTTGAACCTCTTCTGAAATCAAACAGAGATTCCACTAATTGTGCGCTAGCAGCAAACTGGCTCATTGTGCTCACTGAGATAAGGGCGAGTCATCAAGTGGTCCTTTATCTTCAGGTTTATTCAGCGGTACAATACTGGTCCTGTGTTATTTATACTGCTTCCTGTCTGAAACAGTATGTCAGCTGAGGAAATAAAACCCTCGTTCTGTGCGAGCGCTTGGGCTGCCATTGCTGCCGAATAAAAGGCCCTGTCAAATTTAGCAGCTGCCCGGGCTCAGCGCAGAATTGGTCACCGCTCTGCTAAATTGGTCACCGCTGTGCCTGTTTTACACCTGTTGGGAGAAAGTAAAGTCTGTAATTCTGTCTATCCAGCCTGCAGGCACCCCACCATTGATTGGATTGGTTCCGACAAACTCCAATCCAACCCTTAAAACAGATCTGATTGGCTGATCATGACAATCTCCAATCCCATTGAAGAAAGCTACTTTCTTTTGTGACACTCTGATAAGCTGGCGCATGTGTTGGAGCACTGGCTGTTGGCTTAAAACACCAACGATTGGTACGTATTCCTCATTATTCTCAACATGAGAGCTCTTGAGGCTATCACTGGGCGCAAGGACACTCCTCAATTTGATCAGCTCAAAAGATGGACACACACATTTTTAATATATACAGGTGGAGATGGGGACCCATCAGAGATGGATAAATAAAACACGCTGATGGAATAAAAATAAAATTGTGTCGGTTTAAAATGATCGATGACAAAGTTATTTATCATTCTTACTCTTGACATATTTTCTATTTATCTTTCTCCAAATAATGTTGAGTCACCCGCAACATTTTCTTCCCAACTGCAGAGGAGACTAGTAAAACGGACAGATTTATTGGATACTGTAGTTAGTGGTATTAAATCTGAGCCCCAATGGAATCACAGAGAGGTGCTGGTGTTAAAACAGAGACAGTTAGCCACTGAACCGTTCCCTCTGTTACGGTGTCTGGAGGTAAGGAGCTAGGGGACCTGGGCAAGGAAGCTGTAGAACACAACATGGAGACACAATACAGCAGTGTCGATGAAAGTTGCAAATCTACATGGATTCGTCTGTTCTGCACTAGCTGGAACAGCTTTCTCCACATTTTTTTTTAAAGCACTGCCCTGCATGAGTGATGTCCAGTCCCTTATGGGAAAATGATAAGACTAACACAGCAGGGGACCAAGAGGAAGCTGGAGATTATGGCACTGTGAAGGATTTTTCCAATTCCACTTAATCATACTTTCAGCAGGAACTTTGATTTTTTTTTTAGTTGAATATGTTCTATAATAGACTCTTAAAATCAGATTTCTGGTCTTAAGTAGGTGTCCATTGAAAAGATAATTAAGGTCTCAGCTGTGTTACGCAACCAATTCTTCTAAATTACACAATAGCAATTAATCTCAGATTCACAGGAAGGTTATAAACCCTCTTAGCTTCCACTCACTCTCCAGATATTATTTGTCCCATTCCGATCCAATGACAGTATTATAGTGAGGTATCATTGGTGAGGGACGTCAGCACTGGGAATTTAAACTGTCCCAGTTCAGGCACGCAGCATCAACCCCTCTCTGGTCAGGAATGATACTGTTAGGCACAGAGTAAAGCTCTCTCTACTCTGTCATACATCCACAGACACCCATTGCCCAGTATGCTTGTATTGATGTTACCAATATAGTGCAAAATTACAGACAGCCCCATGGCACTGGATTGAGACTGTCCAAGCTCAGTTCACAGAAAAGACTTTCATCCAGTCAGTCTGGACTGAATTTGAGCCCAGGACACAGATAACATTTTGGGATACAGTACAAGAGTAATTTGAGACATGACATGTGGTAAATGTAGCATGCTTGGGAGGTGACTTTGGACCACAGCTCTCCACCACTGGGGTTTTCCTCGCCTCATGTCTGGGCCTGTTGTAGACTGACTGATAGAGATTGATTGCCTTGATTAATCAAACAACTCCATTATCGCTGCATTATATGACGACCAAGATGGTAGATGGTGAACTAGATGGATATTGGTCATTTTTTGTCCAGCAATTCCTCTGCTCCTATGCAATTCGCCAGTGTAAAACCCATTGCACCATCTGTTGCTGCTTTCTCTTTTCCTATCTGCATTTCTAAAGGACCAGTACTGCCTCAATGTTGCAGTTTTGGGACGCTCATTTGCTGGGAACGCTATCAAATGCTCCTCTATAATTGTCACATTGGCTAAGACAACAGATCCTCAATTGAGTGACTCAAATGTTGTTAGAATGTAGAAGAATGAGAGGTGACCTCATTGAAATGTATAAAGTTCTCAGAGGGCTTGACAGGGTAGATGCTGGAAGGATGTTTCCCCTGGCTGGAGAGTCTAGAACTAGGAGTCATAGTCTCCGGATAAGGGGACTGAGATGAGGAGGAATTTCTTCACTCAGAGGGATGTGATTCTTTGGAATTCTCCAGTACTGAGCTGTGGATGCTCAATCATTGAGTATATTCCAGACTGAGAGCGATAGATTTTTGGACACTAGGGGAATCAAGGGATATGGGGATAAGGCGGGAAAGTGGAGTTGAGGTAGAAGATCAGCCATGATCTTATTGGATGGCGGAGCAAGCTTGAGGGGCCATATGGCCTACTCATGCTCCTATTTCTTATGTTCTTATGTACAATCTAAGCAGGAGGCAGGTGTTAAATTAATTGACAAGTGTCAACATTGCATTTATGTCACACACCTGATACTGCACAATCCAACACAGGCTCATAAATAACAAGGCAGTGATGTGAAATCCCCTCACTTCAAACATACAGGTTTTTAGCTTTTCATAGAATCGTACAGCACAGACCATTCGGCCCATCTGCTTGTGCCGGCTCTTTGAAAGCTATCCAATTAATCCCAGTGCCCTGCTCTTTCCCTACTTCCCTGCAGATTTTACCTTTTCAAGTATTTATCCAATTCCCTTTTGAAAGTTACTATTGAATCTGCTTCCACCACCCTTTCAGACAGCGCATTCCAAATAATGCCAACTCATTGCATTAAAAAATGTCTCATCTCCCCTCTGATTCTTTTGCCAATTACCTTAAATCTGTGTCTACTGGTTACCGACCCTCCTGCCAGTAGAAACCGTTTCTCCCTATGTACTCTATCAAAACCCTTCAAAATTTTGAACACCTCTAATAAATCTCCCCTTAACTGTCTCTGCTAAGGAGAACAATCCCAGCTTTTCTAGTCTCTCCACATAACTGAAGTTCCTCATCCCTGGTACCATTCTAGTAAATCTCCTCTGTACCCTCTCCAAGACTTTGACGTCCTTCTGAGGCCTAACCAGTGATTTATAAAGGTTTAGCATAACTTCTTCCTTTGCTTTATTTGGGTGGCAAATGTAACCCCACTATTTAAAAAAGGAGGGAGAGAGAAAACAGGGAACTACAGACTGGTTAGCCTAACATCAGTAGTAGGGAAAATGCTAGAGTCTATTATAAAGGATGTGATAACGGGACACTTAGAAAATATCAACAGGATTAGACAAAGTCAACATGGATTTATGAAAGGGAAATCGAGTTTGACAAACCTACTGGAGTTTTTTTGAGGATGTAACTGGTAGAATAGATAAGGGAGAACCAATAGATGTGGTGTATTTGGATATTCAGAAGGCCTTTGATAAAGTCCCAATTAAGAGGTTAGTGTGCAAAATTAAAGCACATGGGATTGGAGGTAATATACTGGCATGGATTGAAAATTGCTTAACAGACAGGAAACAGAGAGTAGAAATAAATGGGTCTTTTTCGGGGTGGCAGGTGGTGACTAGTGGGATACCGCAGGGATCAGTGCTTGGGCCCCAGCTATTCACAATATATATCAATGATTTGGATGAGGGAACCAAATGTAATATTTCCAAGTTTGCTGACGACACAAAACTAGGTGGATTGTGAGTTGTGAGGAGGATGCAAAGAGGCTTCAAGGCGATTTAGACAAGTTGAGTGAGTGGGCAAATACATGGCAGATGCAGTATAACGTGGATAAATGTGAAGTTATCCACCTAGGTAGGAAAAACAGAAGGCAGAGTATTATTTAAATGGTGATAGATTGGGAAATGTTGATGCACAAAGGGACCTGGGTGTCCTTAAACACCAGTCACTGAAAGCAAACATGCAGGTGCAGCAAGCAGTTAGGATGGCAAATGGTATGTTGGCCTTCATTGCAAGAGGATTTGAGTACAGGAGCAAGGATGTCTTATTACAGTTATACAGGGCCTTGGTGAGACCACACCTGGAGTACTGTGCGCAGTTTGGCCTTACCTAAGAAAGGATATGCTTGCCATAAAGGGAGTGCAGCGAAGGTTCACCAGACTGATTCCTGGGATGGCAGGACTGTTGTATGAGGAGAGATTGGGTCGACTAGGCCTGTATTCACTAGAGTTTAGAAGAATGAGAGGGGATCTCATTGAAACATATAAAATTCTGACAGGGCTAGACAGACTGGATGCAGGGAGGATGTTTCCCCTGGTTGGGGGGTCAAGAACGAGGGGTCACAGTCTCAGGATACAGGGTAGGACTTTTAGGACTGAGATGAGGAGAAATTTCTTCACTCAGAGGGTGGTGAACCTGTGGAATTCTCTACCACAGAAGGCTGTGGAGGCCAAGTCACTGAATATATTTAAGAAAGAGATAGATAGATTTCTAGACACAAGGGGCATCAAGGGGTATGGGGAGAGAGCGGGAATATGGTATTGAGATAGAGGATCAGCCATGATCATATTGAATGGCGGTGCAGGCTCGAAGGGCCGAATGGCCTACTCCTGCTCCTATGTTTCTATGTTTCTACTCTATGCCTCTATAAAGCCAAGGATCCCATATGCTTTTTTAACAGCCTTATCAACTTGTCCTGAAACCTTCAAGGATCTGTTCCTGCACTCCCTTTAAGCTTTTATCATTTAGTTTATATTGCCTATCTTCATTCTTCATGTCCAAAAATGTGCGGGTTAGGTTGATTTGGCTATGATAAATTGACCCTTAGTGTTAGGGGGGGATTAAATATGTGGGGTTATGGGGATAGGATGGGATATGTTAGGGGGAATTAAATACGTGGGGTTACGGGGGTAGGGTGGGATATGTGTACTGTGGGGATTAAAGCAGGGACAGGGTACTGGATTTGGATGATCAGCCATGATCGTATTGAATGGTGGAGCAGGCTCGACGGGCCGAATGGCCTACTCCTGCTCCTAGATTTCATCTGCAATGTGTCTGCCCATTTCACCAGTCTGTCTATATCCTCCTGAAGTCTGCTAATATCCTTCTCACTGTTTACTGCATTTCAGAGTTTTGTGTCATTGAAAACTTTGAAAGTATGCCCTGTATACCCAAGTCCAGATCATTAATATATATTAAAGAGAGCAGTGGTCCTAATACCAAAACCTGGGGACGCCACAGTATATTTCCCTCCAGTCTGAAAAGCAACCTTTCACTACTACTCTCGGCTTTCTGTCCCTTAACCAATTTCGGATCCACACTGCCACTGCCCCTTTAATCTCATGGGCTTAAATTTTGCGAACAATTCTATTATGTGGTACTTTATCAAACGCCTTTTGAACATCCAGATACACAACATCAACCGCACTACCTTCATCAACAAACGCAATCAAGTTAATCAAATGTGATTTGCCTTTAACAAATCTGTGCTGGCTGTCATTTATTAACCCATATTTATCCAAGTGACAATTAATTTTGTCTCGGATTATTGTCTCAAAGTATCCCTACTACAGACGTTTGGCTGATTGGTCTGTAGTTGCCAGGTTTATCCCTCTCCCCTTTTTTCAACAGGGTTGTAACATTTGCAATTCTTCAGTCCTCTGGCAACACTCCCATATCGAAGGAGGATTGGAAGATTGTGGCCACAGCCTATTTCCATCCTTACTTCCCTCAGCAACCTAGGATGCATGCCATCTGGACCTGGTTACCTTTCTAATTTGAGCACTGCCAGCCTTTTAAGTATCTCCTCTTTATCCACTTATATCCTATCCAATTTCTCTACTACCTCCTCCTTTACTATGACATTGGCAGCATCCTCTTGTTTTTGAAGACAGATGCAAAGTACTCATTTAGTACCTCAGTCATGCCCTCTGCCTCCACAAAAAGATCTCCTTTTTGTCCCCAATCGGCCCCACCCTGTCTTTGACTATCCTTTTACTATTTATATGTTTATAAAAGACTTGAGTGCTCCCTTTTATGTTACCCGCTAATCTATTCCCGTGCACTCTCTTTTCCCTCTTATTTCCTTTTTCAGTTCTCCTCTGCACTTTCTGTATTCTGCGTTTCTTCCCTTCAATCCAACATTACAGCAGTCAAGAAAAAACAGGTGATACCAGTTTGATGACACTGAAGAGAATACTTTTCTACTCTCCTTGCGCTTTGCTGTGTCCATTAGCGCCAATGGGAGAAACAATAGTGACATTTATTTTACCAAAATGACCCTCTCAATTGCGGCTGCAATGAATCTCAAGTGTATTACAGGTTTATTTTAAAAAGTGCAGCTGGTTGCATGTCTTGCTAATAATAATCACATAATCAGCTCAGGAATAAACGCACTGAGCTGGTACGATGAACTGAGGAAATTGTGTATTCGTGAGTACAAAACAAGGGTGAAGCAGAGAGTACATGTGTAGCAATGGCACTCTCCATCTCAGCCTAAGCCCGAATCCAGTTGGCCACTTGCTGGAGCTCCAGTGTGTGAATTAACTGCAATGCAGACACTTCGCTATTGGTTTGAAGTCTGTCTAACAAATCAAACACCAAACATGTGCTTCTCACAGTAAAGAACATGCTGGAAAATTAACGTGGCATTAGGGACCCTGTGCCAAACCAGACTACTGTTTGGAAGCTCATTAAAAACCCTGTATAACATCTACTCATTACCCAGGGTACCACAGGGACCACTACAAAGGGTTTCTGGAAACAATTTCCGATGAATGAGTTCCTTAGTTAAAGTTTTTTTTAATCCAAGAATATCATTCATAACTGGACGACTGCCCTGAAGTCTACACCCAGGTATTACTCTCGTACGGCCACATAGTACTAACTGGTTACTTTACTAAATACAGCTCAAAGAGCAAACTAAAGGAAAAAAAATTCTGTGTGCAGCCAATGGAAATAATCTTATTCTCAGGGCCTACTGTAATGGTGCATTGTGAAACATGCATAGAAACTAGACCACATATACAAACACTAAAAGAATTAAATAGCAATAATAAAAAAAATTAAAGAGCGTACTTTTTCATGAAGAAGTGTTCAGCAAGCCATATATTTACAACTGCACAGCACGATATATTTCTCATTAGTGCATGACATGTACTTTGTTACTGAGTTCAGCAAATAAAAACGCAAAAATCTTCAAGTCTTCAAGGGCCAGTTACAGCTCTGATTTTTAACCCTCCTCCTTCCATTTTTATCCAGAGAGTGAATGTGAGAGTGAGGGAGGGGGTGAGAGCGAGGGAGGGGGTGAGAGCGAGGGAGGGGGTGAGAGCGAGCGAGGGGGTGAGAGCGAGCGGGAGGGGGTGAGAGCGAGCGAGGGGGTGAGAGCGAGCGAGGGGGTGAGAGCGAGCGAGGGGGTGAGAGCGAGCGAGGGGGTGAGAGCGAGCGAGGGGGTGAGAGCGAGCGAGGGGGTGAGAGCGAGCGAGGGGGTGAGAGCGAGCGAGGGGGTGAGAGCGAGCGGAGGGGGTGAGAGCGAGCGGAGGGGGGTGAGAGCGAGCGGGGAGGGGGTGAGAGCGAGCGGAGGGGGTGAGAGCGAGCGGGAGGGGGTGAGAGCGAGCGGGAGGGGGTGAGAGCGAGCGAGGGGGTGAGAGCGAGCGGGAGGGGGTGAGAGCGAGCGGGAGGGGGTGAGAGCGAGCGGGAGGGGGTGAGAGCGAGCGAGGGGGTGAGAGCGAGCGGGAGGGGGTGAGAGCGAGCGAGGGGGTGAGAGCGAGCGGGAGGGGGTGAGAGCGAGCGAGGGGGTGAGAGCGAGCGGGAGGGGGTGAGAGCGAGCGGGAGGGGGTGAGAGCGAGCGGGAGGGGGTGAGAGCGAGCGGGAGGGGGTGAGAGCGAGCGGGAGGGGGTGAGAGCGAGCGAGGGGGTGAGAGCGAGCGGGAGGGGGTGAGAGCGAGCGAGGGGGTGAGAGCGAGCGAGGGGGTGAGAGCGAGCGAGGGGGTGAGAGCGAGCGGGAGGGGGTGAGAGCGAGCGGGAGGGGGTGAGAGCGAGCGAGGGGGTGAGAGCGAGCGAGGGGGTGAGAGCGAGAGAGAGTGAGGGAGAGAGAGAGTGAGGGAGAGAGAGAGTGAGGGAGAGAGAGAGTGAGGGAGAGAGAGAGTGAGGGAGAGAGTGTGAGGGAGAGAGGGATGGAGTGAGAGTGAGTGAGGGAGTGAGAGGGAGTGAGGGATTGAGTGAATGAGTGAGTGAGGGAGTGAGAGTGAGGGAGTGAGTGTATGAGAGGGAGTGAGAGAGTGAGGGAGTGAGAGAGAGTGAGGGAGAGAGGGATGGAGTGAGAGTGAGTGAATGAGTGAGAGTGAATGAGTGAGAGTGAGGGAGTGAGAGTGAGGGAGTGAGAGTGAGGGAGTGAGAGTGAGGGAGTGAGAGTGAGGGAGTGAGAGTGAGGGAGTGAGAGTGAGGGAGTGAGAGTGAGGGAGTGAGAGTGAGGGAGTGAGAGTGAGGGAGTGAGAGTGAGGGAGTGAGAGTGAGGGAGTGAGAGTGAGGGAGTGAGAGTGAGGGAGTGAGAGTGAGGGAGTGAGAGTGAGGGAGTGAGAGTGAGGGAGTGAGAGTGAGGGAGTGAGAGTGAGGGAGTGAGAGTGAGGGAGTGAGAGTGAGGGAGTGAGAGTGAGGGAGTGGGAGTGAGAGAGTGGGAGTGAGGGAGTGGGAGTGAGGGAGTGGGAGTGAGGGAGTGGGAGTGAGAGTGAGGGAGTGAGAGTGAGGGAGTGAGAGTGAGGGAGTGAGAGTGAGGGAGTGAGAGTGAGTGAGGGAGTGAGAGTGTGTGAGGGAGTGAGAGTGAGTGAGGGAGTGAGAGTGTGTGAGGGAGTGAGAGTGAGTGAGGGAGTGAGAGTGAGTGAGGGAGTGAGAGTGAGTGAGGGAGTGAGAGTGAGTGAGGGAGTGAGAGTGAGTGAGGGAGTGAGAGTGAGTGAGGGAGTGAGAGTGAGTGAGGGAGTGAGAGTGAGTGAGAGTGAGTGAGGGAGTGAGAGTGTGTGAGGGAGTGAGAGTGAGTGAGGGAGTGAGAGTGAGTGAGGGAGTGAGAGTGAGTGAGGGAGTGAGAGTGAGTGAGGGAGTGAGAGTGAGTGAGGGAGTGAGAGTGAGTGAGGGAGTGAGAGTGAGTGAGGGAGTGAGAGTGAGTGAGGGAGTGAGAGTGAGTGAGGGAGTGAGAGTGAGTGAGGGAGTGAGAGAGTGAGAGTGAGTGAGAGTGAGTGAGGGAGGGAGTGAGAGTGAGTGAGGGAGTGAGAGTGAGTGAGTGAGGGAGTGAGAGTGAGTGTATGAGAGGGAGTGTGTGCATGAGAGGGAGTGTGTGTATGCGAGGGAGTGAATGCGTTCTTATGGCATGTTCTGGTGTTGTTTCAGATTTCTAGTATCTGCAGTAATCTGTTTTTTGCTCACCTTTTTTGTGAAGATAATCTACCTTTAATTTATTCCCTTGACAGTTGTCGTATCGTTATCGTTCCAATACTTTTAATGGACTCTCAGACGTTCCTAAGGAAGACAGCTTAAATAGCTATGACAAACATTCCGAATAACTGACGGGGATGCCTTATAGGTTAATTATTCGATGTGTCATGACCATCTACTCCAGAGACTTTCTGAGATCAGTTGAAATATGTGTGGTATGTGTCATAATGGGAATGCTAGATGATGTAAAGTTATAATTGAAGTCAATCACTAAAGAGGCGGACTCCTTCAGGAGTCAGTTTCAGTTTGCAAACTGAAAAATATTAGGATTGATGAAGCTGGAGCCAGAGATCTGATCCTGATCCCGATCCCAATCCCACTAGCTGTCCAGGCTCACAGACCTGAAACATGGATGTATTTCACTGACTACACGACTTGGGGAGATAGATACTGATTCCTACAGTGGCAGCCTTTACAGAATCATCCCTCAAGCAGATAAAGCAATAGGATAGACACATGCATGCTCCAGACCACCAGAGGCCAGATGTAGCCAATGTGTACTATGCCAGCGGAGATTGACTGATCCTCAGTAGATTTCCACCAGATCTCCAAAGATTGGGGATCACCACCAGGGATCAGAAACCAAGATCAAATCACCAAGAGATCAAGGATAAGAAATACAGTTATGGTGTATTTCTTCATTTTCCTATCCTTAAACTTCTAGAACATGTAGACAGTTACATAAATCTGATACATAAACTAAGTAATTGAATGACCCGGCATGAGAAACCTTGCTAATTAAAATCTGCTTTACTTACAACAGTCCCACTAGCCCCCAAACTGGATGCAGGACACATAAGTTTGGAAAAGCTGATAAAATTTTCCAGATTGGCACTGACTTTACAAAAAAGACAGACTTGCATTTATAGAGCGCCTTTCACGACTTCAGGATGTCCCAAAGCATTTTACAGCTAATGAAGTACTTTTAAAGTGTAGTCACTGTTATAATGTAGGAAACACAGCAGCCAATTTGTGCTCACCAAGTTTCCACAAACAGCAAATAATCTGCTTTTGTGATGTTGATTGAGGATAAATATTGGCCAGGAGTCCGGGGATAACTCCCCTGCTCTTCTTCGAAATAGTGCCAAGGGATCTTTTACGTCCACCTGAGAGAGTAGACGGGGCCTTGGCTTAACGTCTCATCTGAAAGATGGCAGCTCCGACAGTGCAGCATTCCCTCAGCACTGCACTGGAGTGTCAGCCTAGCTTTTTGTGTTCAAGTCTCTGGAGTGGGACTTGAACCCACAACTTTCTGACTCAGTGGTGAGAGCGCTACCCACTGAGCCACAGCTGACACTATATGGTGAACCTCATGCAGCTAAAAACCTTTTCGTATGTTGCTGTCACCAGGATCGAATCACAGTAGGAGCATCTAATTCACAATTTGATCATACGTCAATAACTAAATAAATTACTTGATAGCTGGAAGCTGAAAACTCCAGTAGCATGTTACATTTGGTAGGACAGTGTTGAAATAATAACAACAACTTGTATTTACAAAGCGCCTTTAACGTAGTAAAATGTCCCAAGGCGCTGCACAGGAGTATTTAAAGACAAAACATGTGACACCTGATCCACATAAGGATAAATTAGGGCAGGTGACCAAAAGCTTGGTCAAAGAGGTAGGTTTTAAGGAGCGTCTTAAAGGAGGAAAGAGAGGTAGCGAGGCGGACAGGTTTAGGCAGAGAATTCCAGAGCTTAGGGCCGAGGCAACAGAAGGCACGGCCACCAAAGGTTGAGCGATTATAATCAGGGATCCTCAAGAGGGCAGAATTAGAGGAGTGCAGATATCTTGGGGGCAGGGGTGTTTTGTGGGGCTGAAGGAGGTTACAGAGATAGGAAGTTACAGAAATAACGAGGTGGTGGGTGGGTAGTGATGAGGAGGGGTAGGGGGATGGGAGGTGAGGCAAGGGCAAAAAATCACAGTCCTGACAGGACTACTTCTGAATTCTTTTTAAAGCTATCTGAACTGAATAATAAAGTTTTTAGTGCACTTAGTTCTTGCTAATTACAGATTCAGAAACTGAGAGCACAAGGGCAGGGCATTTCCACAACATTTTCATCCCCAGTTCTATTTTCAGCCTCTACTATTGAAAGATTGTTTGTAAAAACTAATCATATTTCCTAGCAAACACAATTGAGAGGGTCATTTTTAATACAGAAATATCAGTTGGCAAACTATAGCTTTGATTAGTTAAAAGGCAACTATGTTCTACTGTCCTGTTTTTATATGATTATCTCTCTGCCGAGGTGTGATAAAGGGCAGTTGGAATGATTAACTGTAATCATCTGGCTGTGTTCTCTGACTATATATGCTGTGCTATATGCATCTCTTCACTTCACCTGATGAAGGAGCAGCGCTCCGAAAGCTTGTGATTTCAAATAAAGCTGTTGGACTATAACCTGGTGTTGTGTGACTTTTCACATCTGTTTTTATATATAAAAGGTAAATACTCCTATCTTTACTGTCTCACTCAGTTTCTCTTTGTTGCCATGTTTTATGCCTCAGAACTACTGGTTGGAGAAACCCGAGACATTCCTTATAGGTTCTCCCCTCTTCCAGAAAGACATGGCCCAACATTCGCTGGAATCAAACTTCAGGTCACGTATTTGTTCCAAGCCTCCAACAGTTAAGAACACAAGAACATAAGAAATAGGAGCAGGAGTAGACCATTTGGCCCTTCGAGCCTGTTCTGCCATTCAATAAGAGATAAGAATATAGCCAAGTCAACAGGCTGGGGCTCTTTTCTCGAGAAAAGAGAAGGCTTAGAGGTGACCGGATAGAGGTCTTTAAGATTATGAAAGGGTTTGATCGGGGAGACGTAGAGAAAATGTTTCCACTTCTGCAGGAGACCAAAACTAGGGTCCATAAATAAAATACAATAAATCCAACAGGGAATTCAGGAGAAACTTCTTTTCCCAAGGAATGGTTAGAATGTGGAACTTGCTACCACAAGGAATAGTTGAGGTGAACAGCGTAGATGCATTTAAGAGGAAGCTAGATAAACACATGAGGGAGAAAGGAATAGAAGGTTATGCTGACAGGGTTAGTTGAAGAAGGGTGGGAGGAGGCTTGTGTGGAGCATATGCCAGCATGGATCAGTTGGACCAAATGGCCTGTCCCTGCCAGGCCCTCCACAAACTTGTACAAATTGCCAAATTACGGAGTCTCTCCAATCTGCTCAATCTCTTGCAACAACCCAAGCTAAGATGAACACATTGGGAACCCTGTTCTCTTGGTGAAAATATCAATTTCATGCCAAATTAGGAGCAACTTTTTCCTGTGGGCCACAACCTCCAGGAACTTGATTGAAACAGCCAAAACCCATTTCATGGACATGTGCAACCAGCAGAAAAGGAGACTTTGATCCCATCAGTTTGGGCTGGATTTGAACCCAGGTTCCAGAGGTGAAAGGTCAGTGTCCCACTGCTCCACCCAACAGTTCGGATTTCAACAAGGGTGCTGAATGAGATTGATCTAGGCAAAGCAAAGCCAAGCACGATGATTAATTGTACACGCATCTCAGAATGTTAAAATGAAATATCCTAAACGTAGACTTATAATGATCCATTTCTTTCACTGCAAGTGATAGGCTTATATGTCACTTCTTAAGATAAGCCTATCGCCTCAAGTAATCACATGAGGACGACAACGAGGCGACAGTCAAAGCCATTCATCACAAGACCCGACTGTTTCAGCCCAAACAATGCAGATATGTGATGTATAATCAGGCTACAAATTGCAGCTTTATTATCTTTAGGGTTTCCAGATCCACAAGGTCATGCAGATCATTAAATTGAGCTGAAAGACAGGTAACAGCCAGGTCACCATGTTGCTCTGTAACTTGCACCACTAATGTTATCTGGTCAGCCTGCCACACTTCATAATTCCATAAAAATCAAACAGAGTTAACAAAACCCTTGTATACTCACAACGGCAATAGTAACAAACCGTAGTAACTGAATTAACAACAACTATCCTCACTCGGCAGTAACAGGTGAAAAAGATATATATTAAGTCTAGCAACAAACATGCATCCATAGAAATAAAGAACTTGCATTTATATAGCGCCTCTCGCGACCTTAGGACGTCCCAAAGCCCTTCACAACCAATGAAGTACTTTTTTGAAGTGTAATCACTTTTGTAATGCAGGAAACGCAACAGCCAATTTGCGCACAGCAAGCTCCAACAAACAGCAATGTGATAATGACCAGATAATTTGTTTTAGTGGTGTTGGTTGAGGGATAAATGTTGGTCTCCTTCCATGCTGTACCATTCCATAGGCCACCGGGGACACCTACTCTTCTTCGAAATAGTGCCGTGGGATCTTTTACATCTACCAGAGGGGGCAGATGGGGGCCTCGGTTTAACGTCTTATCTGAAAGACAGCACCTCCGACAGTGCAGCACTCCCTCAGCACTGCAATGGAGTGTCAGCCTAGCTTTATGTGCTCAAGTCCCTGGAGTGGGGCTTGAAGCCACAACCTTCTGACTCAGAGGTGAGTGAGCTACCCACTGAGCCACGGCTGACACTGTGTGGGGAACATGTCGATCAGACATGTAAAGGTGTTTAAAGGCAAAAGTTCTGATTGACTTGTGTATAGATGAATTAGCAACAAGTCTCTTAATTGAATGATGCTAATTGCATCAAATATGATCAATGAATAAGCAGCAGGCGTCAAAAAGGTACCAATGAACAACCAATTATCACCACAAAACCAATCAAATAGCTGAAAAATATTAGTCAAGCTGCTTTCTGCAACCAACTTAGTCTCTCACTGACCCCGGGACATATTCCTAAAATTAATATTCATGACAAAGCAAGCATATAAAAAATTAAACAGCTCACAAAGAAACCATTCATAGTCGCCTCTGGTTTGTTGTAAATGGCACTGGTCCCTCCACAACCTGCTCCTCTTTTAGGTGATGACGACTTCATTTGTGCAGCATTTCTCGCATTACTCACCTCCCCTGACTGAAAAAGCTCGACTAGGTAGTGAAGGATGACCACCAGAATGCACCAGTCTCACTTTGTGCAAGAATTACGGTGGATTACAACGCGCAGAATGCAACAACAATTTGCATTAATATAGCGGTTTTAACGCAGAAACACGTGCTTCAGAGCGGTGCGAGGAAAATGGACACCGAATCAAAGGAGAAATTAGGAGGAGCAACCAAAATCTTTCTCAAAAAGGTGAGTTTTGAAAAGGGTCTTAAAAAGGAAGAAAACTGTGGTTTAAAGGAGGGAATTCCAGAGAGTGGTACCTTTGGGGTTGGAAGCACAACTGCCCTGTAGCCTTTCAGACTTTGGCATTAAGTGCAGTTTTATGCTTTGCCTCCATGTCTGCGGAGAACTGAATGAAGACTGCTCACACTCAGTCCACGTATGGCCAGCAGAGAAGGCTTCCATTCCTTCAGTCTGGGCTGGATTTGAATTCAGGTCCCAGAGATGAAAGGGCAGCGTCTAACCTACTGCATCAACTTGTTCTCACAACGATCTCCTTATCTGATAAACATCCCACTATTAATGATCTGACAAGAATGCAGAGCCTTATGAAATAGTTTATTAAATATCTGTAAACACCTACAAGACGGAGTGCATGGGGGACTGTAAATGAGAAGTTACAGTGCGAGAGCCATTTAAGATACCATCTACGCAAATATTTACATACTACAGAAATCCAAATCATCTGTGCACACTATATTACCTGCAATAACAAACTCATTACAATGTTAAACATCTGTAGCAGACGGTCACCTTGCTGGGGGGGTCAAGTGAGGTCATTGAAATACAGATGATGTTTTGTTTTAGCAAATTTTTCAACAAAAGTTCCCCTTTGTGCATTGGTTTGAAAGTAATCACTTATCACTAGCGACCCAGATTCAGCTCGTCTGCTCTAAGCAATTTTGAACACGTGCCCAACAGCCCCCTCCCCAAAAAGGTAAGAGCATTTACAGCTAGCTCCTTTGTTCCCGAGTGAGAAAGTACTTAACAAAATCCAGGTTTGCATTCAGTCTGAAATCAAAAAGCTCTTGAAGGTTTCTTCAATGTATAAACATTCTACAGCTATGATCAGTTTGAGTCAATTGCCGCAGGCTGTATTTCCTGCCAGCTTAAGTTTTGTGAAAAGTGGCTCACAATAGGATTGCAAATTTAACTTTAACCCTTCCCAGCCGAAGACTTTTTCGAGAATGAAGTTTCAAACAAGGACCCCACTAATGTTTGGAACGTTCCATGAGATCACTACTCAGGTATAACTGGTTTAAATATGCCCGGGGCAGCCTGTGGTGGGACCTCCCCTCCCGCCCTACCTCAGGGTTCTTGTGCTGGGACCTCTCCTCCCCTCCCCCAGGGCAGCCTGGGCTGGGACCTCTCCCCTCCCCCAGGGCAGCCTGTGCTGGGACCTCTCCCCTCCCCCAGGGCAGCCTGTGCTAGGACCTCTTCCCCCCGGGGCAGCCTGGGCTGGGACCTCTTGCCCCCTGGGGCAGCCTCTGCTGGGACCTCTTGCCCCCCCAGGGCAGCCTGTGCTGGGACCTCTTGCCCCCCCAGGGCAGCCTGTGCTTGGACCTTTCCTCCCCCGCCCCCGGGACAGCCTGGGCTGGGACCTCTCCTCCCCCGCCCCCGGGGCAGCCTGGGCTGGGACCTCTTCCCCCGCCCCCGGGGCAGCTTGTGCTGGGACCTCTCCTCCCCCGCCCCCGGGGCAGCCTGGGCTGGGACCTCTCCTCCCCCGCCCCCGGGGCAGCCTGGGCTGGGACCTCTCCTCCCCCGCCCCCGGGGCAGCCTGGGCTGGGACCTCTCCTCCCCCGCCCCCGGGGCAGCCTGGGCTGGGACCTCTCCCCCCCCGCCCCCGGGGCAGCCTGGGCTGGGACCTCTCCTCCCCCGCCCCCGGGGCAGCCTGGGCTGGGACCTCTCCCTCCCCCACTCCCCGGGGCAGCCTGGGCTGGGACCTCTCCTCCCCCACCCCCGGGGCAGCCTGGGCTGGGACCTCTCCCTCCCCCACTCCACGGGGCAGCCTGGGCTGGAACCTCTCCTCCCCCGCCCCCGGGACAGCCTGGGCTGGGACCTCTCCTCCCCCGCCCCCGGGGCAGCCTGGGCTGGGACCTCTCCTCCCCCGTCCCCGGGCCAGCTTGTGCTGGGACCTTTCCTCCCCCGCTCCCGGGGCAGCCTGGACTGGGACCTCTCCTCCCCCACCCCCAGGGCAGCTTGTGCTGGGACCTTTCCTCCCCCACCCCCGGGGCAGCCTGGGTTGGGACCTCTCCCTCCCCCACTCCCCGGGGCAGCCTGGGCTGGGACCTCTCCCTCCCCCACTCCCCGGGGCAGCCTGGGCTGGGACCTCTCCTCCCCCGCCCCGGGGCAGCCTGGGCTGGGACCTCTCCTCCCCCGCCCCTGGGCCAGCTTGTGCTGGGACCTCTCCTCCCCCGGGGCAGCCTGGGCTGTGACCTCTTCCCCCCTTCCCCGGGGCAGCCTGTGCTGGGACCTCTCCTCCCCCGCCCCCAGGGCAGCCTGTGCTGGGACCTCTTCCCCCGCCCCCCCTCCCCAGGGCAGCTGTGCTGGGACCTCTACCCCCGCCCACCCCCGGGGCAGCCTGTGCTGGGACCTCCCCTCCCCAATATTGGAGGGTTGGCAACCATACCTCAGTCTGCCCACTTGAGTTGAAGTACTCATCTCAAACACAAATCAAGGCAGAGACGATAAAATAAGTAATCTTTCCTAAATTTCTGTCTATCAAAGATAGTGCAGGAGGGTGGGAGAAATGGTAAACGGGAGAGGGAACCTGTCTATTAAGGTTTACAGCACCGAAGGAGGCCATTCATCCCATTGTGCCTGTGCCAGCTCTTTTCTAGAGCAACACTAAACAAATCTCAATACCTCACTCTCTCCCCATAGCTGTGCATCTTTCTCTACTTCAAATATTAACCTGATTTTCTCTTAAAAGGTGCAATGGTTTCTGCCTTAACTCCTCCCTGTGACAAAACATTACATGCTCCAACAACTCTGGGCTAACCTTGCTCCTCACTCTGATATTGCAAATGGACGATCTAAATATGAATGAATAAAAGCGCAAGAAGCAATTTAAGAATAACAAGAACAGAAGCAAATATATAAGTTATTTTCATTTCTCTGCTCCCCTGATGGTTCAGTGGGTTTGCCCAGTGAGCAGCTGGCTTTAGCAGTGCTGCGACAATTGGCATCAACACGGTGGGTTATAGAAAGGGAAAACAAGACTTGCTCCTGAATGTTGTCCAGTATCTCCTGTGTGTGGTGGTTGAGTGATGACAGGATGGGGCTTGATGCACTGCTTCCCAGTCAAAAAGCATGCCACTTGCGATCAAGGATCATGCAAGTATTGGGCACTTGGCTGAGGTAGCGGAGCATGATACCTAACTGTAGAACTGGACCCCAAAGAGTTAACAGCTCGAGGAGGAGACAGAATGAGTGAGAACAAGCACAGTAAAAAAAAAAAGCCCCGTGAAATTGTAGTTAGATTGCAGTAATATTATTCTGAAGCTGCAAACCAGTAAACAGACAATTTTGTGCTATATTATTCTCACCTTTATACTACATTTCATCAAAACTGAATTGTTGGAAATGGGAACTGGAAGCAGGATCGCACTGTTCCTTTAAGAATGCAGAAGCAACAGACATCATGGAATCATAGAATAGTACAGCACAGGAGGAGGCCATTCGGCCCATCGAGTCTCTTGAAGAGCAATCCAGTTAGTCCCACTCCCCCGCTCTTTCCCCATATCCCTGCAATTTTTTCTAGTTCAAGTATTTATCTGATTCCATTTTGAAGGCTACTATTGAATCTGTATCCACCACCCTATCAGGCAGTGCATTCCAAATCCTAACCACTCGTTGCGTAAAAAAGTTTTTCCTGATGTTGCCTCTGGTTCTTTTGCCAATTGCTTTAAATCTGTGCCCTCTGGTTACATGTTACTCCTACATTCCTACATAAAAAGAAAAAAAGACTTGCATTTATATAGCGCCTGTCACGACCACCTCATCTCAAAGCGCTTTACGGCCGAGGAAGTACTTTTGAAGTGTAGTCACTGTTGTAATGTGGGAAACACGGCAGCCAATTTGCACACAGCAAGCTCCCACAAACAGCAATGTGATAATGACCAGATAATCTGTTTTTTTTTGTTATCTTGATTGAGGGATAAATATTGGCCAGGACACTGGGGATAACTCCCCTGCTCTTCTTCGAAATAGTGCCATGAGATCTTTTACATCCACCTGAGAAAGCAGACAGGGCCTCGGTTTAACGTCTCATCCAAAAGACGGCACCTCCGACAGTCCAAAAATGTGCGGGTTAGGTTGATTTGGCTATGATAAATTGACCCTTAGTGTTAGGGGGGGATTAAATATGTGGGGTTATGGGGATAGAATGGGATATGTTAGGGGGAATTAAATACGTGGGGTTACGGGGGTAGGGTGGGATATGTGTACTGTGGGGATTAAAGCAGGGACAGGGTACTGGATTTGGATGATCAGCCATGATCGTATTGAATGGTGGAGCAGGCTCGACGGGCCGAATGGCCTACTCCTGCTCCTAGATTCTATGTTTCTATGCAGCACTCCCTCAGCACTGCACTGGAGTGTCTGCCTAGATTTTTGTGCTCAAGTCCCTGGAGTGGGACTTGAACCCACAACCTTCTGACTCAAAGGCGAGGGTGTTAGCCACTGAGCCATTTTCTGTATGTGTGCATGCGTGGTGTGTGCATGTGCGGGGTATGTGTATTTGGGGGGGGGGGGGGGCGTGTGTGTCTTTATCAGTGTGTGATCAGTCTTCATAGGCACACATCTATCTGTGCTTGGTACAATTTCATTGCTGAACAGCCAAGACTGTAGACAAGCACTGCGACATGTAGTGTGCATTTTTTTTTCTTCCCCAGATCCTAAGATACGGCACTCTTGTCTCCATCTGAGAACATGAACAACTGAACGAACCCTGCCAGGATTTATACACTGGACCCCCGTCTAGCACACAACTGACCGAGCAACACAACATCGTGTTTTGAGCAGACTAGTCAAAACATACATCCCTTAAGCCGCAAGTTCAAACGATGGAATGCTCCGTAAATATCTGATTAAAGACTAGGCACGGCACTTTATCCATAATCTGCAGCAGAATAACGCCTCCAGGTGCAGTTCATTTCAGTCGGATGGAATTCCAATGCAATGACGACACAGAACTCGCAACACCCCCAGCAGCGTACCAATGCAGGCAGCGTCACTGCCCTACAGGCCCAAGCTTGGAGATAGTACCACGGCAGCAGGCAAAACTAAGCCGGCACAGACCAGGAACCACGATGAGGTCCCTTCCGCTCTGAATGGCTCAGCTGTAATGGAATAATAGAGCAACAACCACCATCACCACCAATAGGTGTTATAGTAACAAAATGAATCAGGGGATGTGAGGAGGAAAACGTAGGGAATATCAGAAGTCAAATAGGTAGATTTTGAGGGGGGAGGAGGGGTGTTTGAACGTGGGAAGAGACGCAGCTACGCAGAGGGCTTTAAACAAGAGGGCTGCAGAGTACAGGGGCTCTGTCACTGATGGGGGAGCGGAGATACATTGAAAGCAGCCCTGGAACGTAGTCTGGGGGACGTCTCGGAGACAGGGAGGGGAGAGTTGATTTAAATTCTTTTTTCACACATCAAGGTTGGGTTTTAATTTCCTCCAATAATTTTGCATTAAATTCCTTCCGTTCTATTTTTTACACCTTGTGGGCTATCTCCCACCCACTTACTTGAATAGGGTAATGCGCAGCAAATATATTTTGCAATTTTCTTCTTTCAGCTGTCCGGCAACATTTTGAAGGTGGAAGCAAGTATAGAAATTGAGTGTTCACTGGCTGAAAAGCAGGTTTTAAGGGCTTTTGCAGCCAATTTAGTTTAGTCGTTGAAGTTTGAGATTGTCACCTCAACGGTGGATGCATTTTTATGCATGAAAAAGCAAAAGAGATTGTCAAATGAGTAAACACATCCCCAGCACTGGCTGCAATGAGTACGATTTTGAGTACTGTACGACTGTGGGTTTTTAAACTGTCTCCGCGCAGCTGCTACTGTATATAAATTCCAAAACTGTACTCAAATTAGTACCACATTTTCAAGTCACTTTGGGAGATGTTGCTGGAAACAGAATGACTGTTCCAGATGACCGATCTGGCATTAAAAGGAATGCCCAAGTTAAAAGACCAGAGGGCACTTTTTAAAAATTCACACCCCCTTGCTCTGATCTCCATTCTCTGCGACTGCCTTCTGCCAATTCAGGTTACCAGGTCATTGGCCCTGCAGAATCTTTCTTCCATTCATTTTGTTGGTGGAAAATGGTGCAGGACTTGCTATCCGCCACACTCAAACCCCCGATATACGCTCCATGTGAAACTCGGTGCTGGGAGTGCAAATTCGTCAAAATCTACCCTTGATACCAAACCTATTAATTGCTGAGAAACAGATTGGCACTTAATAAATCATTGATGCTGAATGGTTGCTTAATATACATCTTGCTACTTAATGCCAAATTTGAGGCTGCTTTCAGTCTTTAAAAGTCTAGCACAGGGAGCAGTATTTGGATTTAAAACGCTTTGATAAGAACATAAGAAATAGGAGCAGGAATAGGCCATATGGCCCCTCGAGCCTGCTCCGCCATTCAATAAGATCATGACTGATCAACTACCTCAACTCCACTTTCCTGAACTACTCCCATATCCCTTAGTATCCAAAAACCTATCGATTTCTGTCTTGAATATACTCAACAACTGAGCATCCACAGCTCTCTGGGGTAGAGAATTCCAAAGAATCACAACCCTTTGAGTGAAGAAATTTCTCCTCATCTCAGTCCTAAGTGGCCGACCCCTTATTCTGAGACTGTGACCCCGTGTTCTAGATTCCCCCAGCCAGGGGAAACATCCTCCCAGCATCTACCCTGTCAAGCCCCTTAAGAATTTTACACGTTTCAATGAGATCACCTCTCATTCTTCTAAACTCTCGGGAATATAGGCCCTACTCTACTGGATCTCTCCTCATAGGACAATCCCCCCATCTCAGGAATCAGTCTAGTGAACCTTTGTTGCACTCCCTCTAAGGCAAGTATATCCTTCCTTAGGTAAAGAGACCAAAACTGTACACAGTACTCCAGGTCAACATTCCTTCTAAGCTGCACGGCTGCGGAGCTGTCTGCTGGTCCCGTGCAGACCGGGACTGGCTTTTCCAATGTTAAATTTTGCACATGCGCAAAACTGTGAATGGGCCACGCTGCCCCTTAAAGGGGCCGTGCACCCAAAAAAAATTAGGGGGGGAATCATTGCTCCAGGTGCAGTCTCACCAAGGGTATAATTACAGCAAGACTTCTTTATTGTTATACTCCAATCCTTTTGTAATAAAGGCCAACATACTATTTGCTTTCCTAATTGCTTGCTGTACCTGCATGTTAACTTTGTGTGATTCACGTACAAGGACACCCAGGTCCCTCTGAACTCCAACATTTCCCAATCTCTCACCATTTAAAAAATATTCTGCTTTTCTACTTTTCCTACCAAAGTGGACAACTTCACATTTCTCCACATTATATTCCATCTGCCACGTTCTTGCCCAATCACTTAACCTCTCTATATCCCTTTGCAGCCTCTTTGCATCCTCCTCACAGCTTACTTTCCCACCTAGCTTTGTATCATCAGCAAACTTAGATACATGACACTCGGTCCTCTCATCTAAGTCACTGAACGCAAAGACTTTTCCAGCTTTACAAATAGAGCAATCTTTTGTTTCACGTAACCAGCTGCAAAAAATAATTTTCTGCAAATTTCCTCTGATGACTGTTCCAATGTTGGATTTGTAGACTGTACACGGACAAAGAATATTTCTCAATTCACAACACTCATCTTGTTTCCTGATGGTGCTGTGCGTTCATGCACTGATGTGTTTTCTCACAGCTATGTGAACATGAACATCCACACGCTGCTTTTCACAGTCTTGCCTGGCTGAGGCAAGACTGAGCAACTCTTCCATTTCCTCGTGGCCAGTTAGAGAGCAGAAACCAAAAGAAATACCAGGAACAGGGCAGGTGTCTTGTCACCTTAGCCAGGGAATTGCGTGTGGCACACGAGAATCTAAAGGACGCTGGAGCCAAATATTCACAAAAGGTGGGAACGCGTAGCATGAATAATAAAAAGCTGTATTTGAAATACATTTTTTTAAATGTATTCTGTTTAAAATGTATTTGTTTCAGCAGAGATGTCACCCCAGCCATCAAAGAGTTAACCTGAGATATACGCCAAGAAACCATAATCAAAAATTCAACAGAACTGTGACCAAATCTAGGAAGGTAAAGTAAATATCCAGGAGGATTTGCACTGTGTTTTTGAGATTCCTGCAGAATTTGTTTATAAACCCCAGAAAAATATAATAGAATCAAGTAGCAATTTTGAGCAAAAGGCACCAGATACATAAATAAACATATATCATGTACAAAGACTTAATCTGTAATTAAATGTTAGCCACATCAATTTGACACTGGGATTCTTTACTCATTATCTGGCACTTAACCACCAGTTTCTGCAAAATTCCCATTTCATTAATACGCTTTGTGAATAGGCGGAGATTTACTGTGAAGATTAGCTCTCAATCCTTGACTACCTCTTGAAAGATTAGCTATTGAATTCCTGTAATAGTGAGATGAGATGAGACTAACTCGTTTGCATACCACTTGCACTTATTCTTTTTGTAAATCATTTTCTGCAAACATCTACTGCTGGTGTCAGTGGCATCTCGGGATATGTTTTCCTGCATTTGCTAATGTCGGGATAAAGTCATATCGAATACAAGACACATTTCGACTTTTTCCATAGCCCTGAACTTGCAAATCTGTCTGGTCAATTTAGGCCTGTTCTTTGTTGTTGATGTAACGTACAGTCATGCCATGTTGTTAAGTTATGTACCAGCAGACTGCACATTACCAAACCAGTGGTGATTTTCCCCCCCCAGGGACAGACCATTCAGATCAAGCCCCAGGTTTGTCGGAAACTGCACGAAATGAATGGAGCCACTCTATGAATGCAGATGGCTCTTCCCCGTCACTGACCTCGGCCGTGTGGCTTGGGGCAGAAGGAGGCCCAAAATAGCAAGCCTTTGTCCGGACTCAAAATTGTGTGAGTTTTTAAAAGGAAACTAATTACTAGATTTATTATATACAAATATGTAACACACGTTTTAAAATATATTAAAATGTTGGGGAAACAGTACTTTGCAGAAAAAGGTATTCCCAACATACTTGCCTTCCCCTTTCAGAGGAGACTGAATGATGTGGATTAAACAGATTAGCAGAGACTCTTCTGTTTAATTATGGGATGCACCTACATGGATCCTATACCTTTACCAGATTTCAGTATTTTACTTGATCTTCAACTTTACTTCAATGGTACTGTGCAACAGCTTCCAGCAAGATGTGAACCTCAGGCCTATAAGTACAGGAGGTCAGGAGGGCAGGCTCCACACTTATCCCTGCAGTGCTAGACTCAGACAGGGGCTAAGAAATAGAAATTAAAACAATATGTGCGATATAAATCTTTAATCAACCTTGTTGTATCAACCTCGTCCTGACATTCCACTCAGTCTTTGGAGATTAGTCAACAGCACTTTGAAAATGGATTAGTTTCCACTAAAAGTGGTGCCTTTTGGGAACCAAAAGCAGGTTAAGGTCTCAGAGGAGAAAAATTTACAGTTAGCAAAAGATTATAGACATGGAAATGCTGGGAGCTCAGTCTTTCTTCTTTATAGTTTTTGGCCGAGCTTGTGTTGACTCTCTGTATTTCAATCTCAGTTACTAGTCCCATCAGAAAACAAACAGCAGCAACCGTACAGCAATGTAAAAGGCACACCGACAGATATTTGCCACTGAAGCTGTGCAGACTAACCCAAGAACGATTCCTCCGACATGAGACGCTGCGGTTTACTGAGTGTGTGAGGAGGTGAGCAGATCAAGCCCCCAAAGTCCTGGTCGCTGAAGGTTTGCTGAAAGTGTTTCAAGCTTCTCAGGTAATTCACTGCATGGTGACTGACTGATTACAGGCAGGCAGCCCAAAGAAATGGCGCATGGAGAGCCCAAAAACAATGGCTGACAGAGAGTCCAAAAGTTAGCTCGATGTAATCGTGCACCATAGGTTTGGTGAAAAGCCAACAAAGACCTTTCAAAAGTTATGCAGAGAACACTTCAGAGCTTATAAATGTGCTGACGGGATAAAAACTCGCATCTATATAGGGCTTCTAACATATACAAACCTCATAAGGGCCTATAGGCGAAATCAGACGCCGAATCAACGAAGGAGATATTAGGAGGAGTGGCCAAAAGCTTGGTCAAAGAGCTGGGTTTTAAGGAGCGTTTTGGAGGTGGAGAGAGGGGTGGAGGGATTTAGGGAGGGACTTCTAGAATGTGGGGCTTAGGATGTTGCAGGCACGGCTGCCAATGGTGAGTGAAGAGGGGGAAGGGGGAATGCACAAAATGTCAGCGTCAGAGGAAGAGAGCCTCTGGGTGCGTGTAGCACTGGAATAGGTTAGAGAAAGGGAGTTGTAAGTAACTTGGGGGATGAGTATTTTTTCCTGGGACAAGCACAGAAGGAAGTTAGGTTGGAAGGGAGTAGGGGGGACATGGGTAGGGAGGGATATGAGGGAGTAGTTGGAGATCGAGACCATGGGAGTAAAGAGGCCCATGAGATGGCAAGGTCAAGGGGGTGGCCGTAAATATGGGTGGGAGTGTTTGTCTGGAGCGAGAGATTTAGGAAGGACAGGAGAGTAGTGAATTCAGAGGAAAGAGGCCAAGGTGAGCATAGATAAAGATTAAAGTTACTGAGGGCGAGGAGTGGCTCAGAGAGGCCGAGGGAGGAAAGGAGGGAAGATACCTTCTTGAGAAATGCAATGTGGGGCTTGGTTGGGGAGGGGGGCGTAAACAATGAGGATTTTAAAGGAGAGGCGAGAGGGGTGGAAAGTATGGTCAGGCAGGGAGGTTTCAGTAAAGGACAAGGTGTCACCATCCGTGAGCCAAGGTTAAGTAAAGGCCAGGATGTCAACGCAATCAACTACAATACAGGTGTGGATGGCAAGGGCCTTGTTCGCGAATGAATGGACAGGTGGAGAGGGGCGGTGATTGTTGATCTGCTAGCAGAGTCCAAGGAGGCAGTGGTGGGTGAGGTGAGTGAGACAGGAAGGAGGTTCGACCCCAGTGGGCATGATGGGTGGGAAGGTCGGAGAGGGAGAAGGATGGGACAGTCGGGATTGCTGCTCACAAGGAGGCAGCAACAAGTGCTTCACTGGGCACAGAGGGAAGCTGTGGGTTTATCCAAGTGGGGGATTCATGTTTGGGACAGCAGCAGGACAGTAGGAAGGCAGAGGAGTACTAATGGGTTAGGGTAGGGATTGTGCCGGTAGGGGGAATAGGGGCAAAGTACTTGAGTGGGGGGGGGGGGAGAAATAAAAGGTGGTATAACTGTGTGACAGGAAGGGGAGGAAACTGGAGAGAAAGACCAGAGAGAGGAAAAAAAGGAGTTGAAATAATGGGCTCAGGTCCAGCCAACATGCACACATTCTGGTCATAAATGGAGGACCTTCGCTCTTCCCCCCAGGGACACACAGCATCCCCAGTTCATGAAAATAGCCCACTGTCTGGTGAGAGAAAGTCATTGATTACTACATTTACATGCACATGTTGAAAATATTTCCCAGTCCCTTGCTCTCTTATGGCCCAGTTGGACTGCAATGTTTCCATCCATGTCACATAGATTTCAACATTACATCAACATAAAAATGTAGGTTAACTGGGGAGTGAGGTCACTGGCCCCGCTATGCATCAACGTTGGCTGGTAGTTTGGGACCAACTCGAGGAGATAGTCTGACTAAGCTTTTTCTTCATAAACAGTAGCATAATTGCAATTTTGGAACATTCCCAGGCAGCAACTTTCGAAATTCATTTTTTAAAGTTACGGATTATCCTGTTGGATCCTTGCCAACATTAAAAATGTATCTGCCAATTGAATGGCAGTCAGTGGAGCTAATGGGCAAGAGCTTCACTTACCTGCAAGCAATGCAGTATAACTCCGCACTGGAAACTCTTTATTACACTAAGCAGGTATGAGTCAGCCTGACACTGGCACTTGCAGCACAGTGCTATTATAGGTTTCCAATTACTCTGCGCTAGGATTCAGCCGAGATGATGGACATGCAATTGGCTTTCACGTTGCACAGTAACCAGTCATTAGAAAGTGCATCAGACAGCCTGAGTAACTTAACCACTGATTTTTCCAGCTCTCCCTGCCAGAAACGGGAATGAAGAATTTTCCTAGGTCACTTTTTTTTTTAAATGCATGTGTGATATAGTGAGCAGTGCAATTCCACCAATGGGAAATCACGTGGGCAAATGCACATTCTAAGAGCCATTAGTACAAAACTGTGGAGCAACAGCACACCACGTTTAGGGAATGATTTATAATTCGGATTGCTAACAAGCTGACATTGTCACCACCTCAGGGGGGTTTTTTTTAATACAAAATTATTGCACTCGAGCAGAGAAATGAGGCTGTAAGTAATAAGAGTAAAATTCATGGCATAACCTGCCAAACACTTGTCCTGACTATGTTGCCATGGAGGGTACTGATAGTAATTCATACTATAAATTAATCATAGAATAAACCCCGGTCCCCATCACCAACTACATCCCCCTCCCTGGCCACTGTCTGAGGCTGAACCAGACTGTTCACAAACTGGCCGTCCTATTTACCCTGAGCTGAGTTTCCAACACCATAACCTCTCCATCCAGAGCCGTCAGAATTCTGCCTCAAAGAGTCTTTATAGGAGAAAGGGATGGAAATTGTGTTACTGTTACAGTTATATAACGCTCTGGTTGGACCCCATTTAGCGTGCTGCGTTCAGTTCTGGACCTTGTTCGCGAATGAATGGACAGGTGGAGAGGGACGGTGACTGTTGATCTGCTAGCAGAGTCCAAGGAGGCAGTGGTGGGTGAGGTGAGTGAGACAGGAAGGAGGTTCGACCCCAGCGGGCATGATGGGTGGACATGAATGCAAACATTGCAGTCCAACTGGGCCATAAGAGAGCAAGGGACTGGGAAATATTTTCAACATGTACATGTAAATGTAGTAATCAGGAAGGATATATTGGCCTTGGAGGGGGTGGAGCACATTTTCACCAGTATGATACCGGGGCTAAAAGGGTTAAATTATGAGAACAGGTTACATAGACTAGGTTAATATTCCCTTGAGTATAGAAAACTAAGGGCTGATCTAATTGAGGTGTTCAAGATGATTAAAGGATTTGATAGGGTAGAGAGAAACTATTTCCTCTGTTGGGGGAGTCCAGCACAAAGGGGGCATAACCTTAAAATTAGTGCTCAGCCATTCAGGGGTGATGTCAGGAAGCACTTCTTCACACAAAGGTTAGTGGAAATCTGAAACATTCTCCCCCAAAAAGCTGTTGCGGCTAAGTCAATTGAGAATTTCAAAACTGAGATTGATAGATTTTGGTTAGGCAAGGGTATTAAGAGGTTACAGGACCAAGGCAGGTGATGGAGTTAAGATACAGAACAGCCATGATCTAATTGAATGGTGAAACAGGCCTGAGGAGCTGAATGGCCTCCTCCTGTTCCTATGTAGAAGAGTAGGATGAATATTTGGTTAAGAACAAATCAAGAGAGGGAAAGATTGATTAGATTAGAGAGAGAGAAAAAAAAGAGACAGAACGGAAAAGTAAGAATTTACTACCTGTAGGAATGAGACTTCAGTTTCAATTGTTCCCTTTCTGGGCCAAAGAGGTTGAGTGGCATTGCCGGAACATAAATCTCCTCATTAATATGGTACTTATGCTGTCAAGTAGAAGCCCTAACTTTCTGCGGCGAGTTTAATTGGCAAGTACTGTGCAAATGCAGCAATTTCTTGAAACCCATGGGGAGGTTGAGGGCGAGCTGCTTATTTTTTTTGCGAGGCTAACGCCGGAGTGGTGCAAATCTTCCAGGAACTTGTGGCGATTCACAACTCACGGCTTATCTCCTCCTCACCACAAGTTGCTGGACGGTTTACACATTAACAACGGCGAGTGCCATTAAACTCGCCTTTATTTTGGATGAAAAACTTAGCCATTATTTTTCCTCCCTAGCCCATGCGTGTGGCATACAACTGGTCAGAGCTGAATTTGGTCGGCTGCAATGTTAGATTGGTATCCAAGAGCATTCGTTCTATTATCTTCAGGGGTCACACAATCACCGTGAAGCTTTTGTTTTAGAAGCTTCTCCTGTGATCATTCACTTTTTAGTCAAACTAACTGAGTTGGTGCGGGCTCAGGACTGCAAACTGTGTGTGTTGGAAGGAATGAGTTTGATGGGCCAAATAGCTCTTTTGTGTTCCAAACTTTTTATGTTGCCGGTGGCATGGGATTAAAGGCAGTAAGAACAGAGACAGACATAAGTCGGGTCTGTGAGAGAGGTTCCAATTTGTTACTTGTCCTTTTAGGACACTGCATTTTTCAGCAGTCAAGAACACAAGCCTTCAAGGCCCAACATCCCTTTTCGATTACTTCTACAACCAAAACAATTTACATCACAGGAAAAGACACTCACCTTAGGCACTGGCTTCAGTGAGCAGAGTATTTTGTTTCTTTTTACCAATGCTGAAGAATCATAAAACAGCACGTTTGTTGATACTGCCACAGCACACATTAATATATGTAATTAATCTGTTTCCCTAACTCCCCAAAAATGGAAGTACAATCTAAATGTCTTTCATCTAATTGTTCCCTTCGTGATTAAAGTTGATGGCTTCAGTACTTTAAAAAGTTGTTTTTTTATTGCTGACTGAAAACAATCTACTGGTATGGGCTGACGATCTTGTAGGCCTCTATACTGAAGATTGTCATTATTTCAACCAAATTATCTTCCTTTGAAAATTTTGCAAATTTATCCCTGTTGCAAAATGCCAATATTTCAGGCCAAGACAGGCTTTTAACTTCACGGCTTTATTAAGTGTTTCACAGGTTTTATAGAGAGTAAATATTTGGGCGTAAATTCTTTGTACAATTGGCTGCACTGTACAGTGCATGAAATAGCAGCCCTCAGATTGGAACAGCAGTAGACTGTTCAGCCCCTCGAGCCTCTTCTACCATTCAATTAGATCATGACTGATCCATACCTCAACCCCATTTCCCCGGCTTTGTTCCATTTCCCCGGATACCCTTGCCTAACAAAAATCTATCGATCTCGATCTTGAAAGCTCCAATTGTCCCAGGATCCACAGCCTTTTGGGGGAGGGAATTCCAGATTTCCACCACCCTTTATGTGAAAAAGAGCTTCCTGATCTCACTGCTGAACGGCCTGGCTCTAATTTGAAGATTCTGCCCCCTTGTTCTGAATTCCCCCAACAGAGGAAATAGTTTCTCTGTATCTACCCTATCGCATGCTTTTATCATTTTAAATACCTCTATTAGATCACCCCTTAACCTTCTAAACTCAAGAGAATACAAGCCAAGTTTATGCAACCTGTCCTCTTAATTTAACTCTAAGCCCTGGTATCATTCCGTTGAATCCATGCTGCACTCCCTCCAAGGCAGATCCTTCCTGGAGTGCGCTGCCTAGAACTGAATGCAGTTCTCGAAATGGGGTCTGACCAAGATTTCATCAAACTAATTTTGTTCTCTGAACACGCTCAACATTTACACTAACAGCTGTTTTTGCTTTACCCACTCACTGGAGGCAATCATCTACTACACAAACATTCCAAGCAACCGCACTGCTACCACTGAACAAGAGATCCAAGCTCGTCGATTAAAGCTGCTTTTATACTAGCGCTCATCTAATCCAGACTCCGGCATTTATACTGGTGCTCGTCTAGAACAGATTCCGGCTGACCGGCATTTATTCTGCTAAATCCGTCTCTCTGATCCTGACGGCAGACTTGTAGAGTCAGGTTTTTTTTTGAGAGTTTGCTGCTAGAAAAGGGAGCTGGATTTACCAGTGTAAGCACCGGGAGCCAACTCGCACACACAGGTCTCCTGGAATCTGATCCAAGTAAACACCAGCATGGCTTTAGACACACTCTGCAATCACCTCAATCTCAGCAATGAAAGAACCAACTGTTCTGAGAAAGCATCATGTCGCCTGAGATCAGAACATGTTTACATAGCGTTTCCAGAACTCCAATAATGGGTACAGAAGTGTAATTCTATTTTTACACCACAGCCTTCCCCATCTTTATCAATGTGGGACAACTTCTTTCAGATATCTTCCCCATTTTATATT
Organism: Squalus acanthias; assembly: GCA_030390025.1. Taxonomy (NCBI): domain Eukaryota; kingdom Metazoa; phylum Chordata; class Chondrichthyes; order Squaliformes; family Squalidae; genus Squalus; species Squalus acanthias. Next base: position 22,090,662 of record CM059428.1, read on the forward strand.
GCAATTTTAGTATTCAATGTGCATCCAAGAAAATGTTCCTTTGATGCCAAACATGGAGGACAAATGCAGCGTACTTACTGTAGAAGAATTAGCTCTGTTGCAGGATTTCTAGGTTTAAGGAATGAGTTACTATGCTGTTCTAAAATATCTCAAATTGCAACTGGAGTAGGCTGGAGCTGTTGCACACTGCAAAAATATCCCTGTTTCCGATCATTTTTTCGATGAGTTTTCTGGTTTATGTCCCCGATTTGCTGATTCAGAGATGGAGGTCTGGCCAAATCTCTTTAGTCCGCAATATATCTTATTGATTAAAAGGCAAGGTCTTGTTGGATATGGTCCCACATCAGAACACAGAAGCACCTTTGGTTGTACAGTGTTCCATTACGTCTGCCTATCAAATGGGGTTCAATGGACATTTTCTGTATTTGCCTTGTCCTCTAACTACCTCCTCTTTATTATTCTCTGATAAGAGGGAAAAGGTCAAGATGACGGTTCCAGGCCATTGCTGATGTTGCTGCTTGGTGTGCAAGACAATCTCTGGTTTTCTCTCTCTTGTCCTGTTAGTAGGTACCCTGCTTTCACTTGGCGCTTTCCCATCACATGAACTGGTTGAGATGACCAAGGCTAGTTGCAGAAAATCATCGTACCCCATCACGACAGGATAGACTAATGCAGTGAGCCACTAGCTACCTAAATATTCAGCACAAATTGTTGTTCTTAGAGAGCAGTTGTTATTCAATTCAATACTTTTTCTCCCCCTTTTCCTTTTCTTTCTATCCCTCCCTGACCACTCTCTCCTGTTGTCATGCCTCCTTTCATCGCTCCTCTCTCGGATACTCTGCCCTCCCAAATCTCTACCCCAATCCTTCATTACTCTTTGACCCTCCTACTCTCCTGCTGCCGTCCCAGGCGCGACTCCCTCTTAGATAAGCCTACAGCGTCCCTCTGTACCTCTCTTGGCATTCTCCGAAGGGCCCATCGAGGCACTTGTCACTGCCTCCATATGAGCAGCAACTCCAACTGTCCCATTCTACTCTCTCGCTGACCTTCTTGTACAGCGTGCCCACTGGGGGCTAATCTAGCCAATCTCCTCCCCGTCCAACTCATCCCCCCCATCTAACTTATCCTCCCCAGTGCTGACCCTGTGGATGCTGGCAGTGAGCCAGCCATCACCGACCCTCTCGGCATCTCCCTCCAGAATGTCCGTTCACTTGTGAACAAGGCCCTTGTGATCCATGAGCTTATCGTGGATGATTGCATCGACATCATGGCCCTGACGGAAACTTGGCTGAGGGGTGATGACACCTTACCCTTAAATGAAGCCTCCCCGCCTGGCTAGACCTTCCACCACTTGCCCCGCTCAGACCGCCGTGGTGGCGGTGTGGCTCTCATCACCAAATCACACCTTGGTCTGTCCCCCTACTCCTCCTGCACTTTCTCCTCCTTTGAGCATCTCACCTTATTCCACCCCTTTCACCTCTCATTTAAAATTCTCGTTCTCTACCGCCCACCCGAGTACCATAAAAATTTTATTACTGAGATATCTTCACTGCTTTCCTCCCTCAGCCTCTGCACCGAATGACTTCTCATCTTTGGTGATTTCAACCTCCATCTCAACTCTCCTCTGAGTTCACTAGCCTCCTATCCTCCCTTAATCTCTCCCTCCATGAAAACTCCCCAACCCATATTCACGGCCATCCCCTCGACCTTGCCATCTCTCGTGGCCTCGCTACTCCCATCGTGTCAATCGCAGGTAAGGCCATCTCTGACCACTTCCTCGTATCGCTCTCCACCCACATTCCCCTTCTACCCCCCGCACCCACCCCGGCCCACCCCCAACCCTACTTCCTTCTGTGTCCGCCCCCGGAAAAGACTCTCTCCCAACTCTCTTACAACTGCACTTATGAAATCCCAACTGTCCAGCCTTTGGCCCTCCATTCACCACGACATTTCTGCAGCTACCGATCTGCTCAACCACACCCTCACCACCACCTTTGATGCCCTAGTCCCTATTAAAACAATTACTCTCTCTCACCCTGGCCGCTCCCACAAGGGACGCAGACTCAAATGGATATGGCGGACAACTGGTTTAGCCATTCACTGCCAGATATGGCTGGACCACAAAGCTTTATCGGGTCCTGCTCTCGTCTGCCAAAACTGCTCACTATTTCAGAATCATTCTGGAATGCAAAGATAAACCCCGGCTCCTAGTCTCCACTGCTAACCGTCTTCTGAAACCCCTCTCCCCGTCTCCTCCACCCTCACCTCCGACAACAAGTGTGAGGAGCTCATGGACTTCTTTGTCTCTAAGATTGAGACCATCCGTTCAGCTGCCTCTGCCACTTCCCTTCCTTCCCCTCGCCCACTGGGCCAAACTTACTCTAAAGTTCCCCCCTGCCCTAGCCCTGAACTCACATCTTTCTCCAGTTTCTCTCCAATCTCCCTCATGACCTCTCCGTGCTCATCTTGTCCATGAGACCCACTTCCTGCTCACTCGACCCTATTCCCACCAAACTGCTGACCACCCAACTTATTTTTCTGGCTCCCATGTTAGTGGGTTTCTCTCCTCAGGTACTGTTCCCCTCTCCCTCAAATCTGCCGTCATCACACCTCTCCTCAAAAAACTAACCCTTGACCACTCCGTCCTTGCAAAGTACCGCCCCATCTCCAACCTCCCTTCCCTCTCCAAAGTCCTTGAACGTGTTGTTGCCTCCCAAATCCGTGCCCATCTTTCCCGCAACTCCATGTTTGAATCCCTCCAATCAGGTTTCCGCCCCTGCCACAGTACCGAAACAGCTCTCATCAAAGTCACAAATGACATCCTTTGTTATTGTGACAAAGGTAAACTATCCCTCCTCGTCCTTCTTGACTGGTCTGCTACCTTCGACACAGATGACCACTCCATCCTTCTCCAACGCCTCTCCACCGTCGTCCAGCTGGGTGGGACTGCACTCATCTGGTTCCATTCTTAACTATCTAATTGTAGCCAGAGAATCACCTGCAACGGCTTCTCTTCCCACTCCCGCATCGTTACCTCTGGAGTCCCTCAAGGATCTATCCTTCGCCCCCTCCTATTTCTCATCTACATGTTGCCCCTTGGCGACATCATCCGAAAACACAGCGTCAGTTTCCACATGTATGCTGATGACACCCAGCTCTACCTTACCACCACTTCTCTCGAACCCTCCACGGTTTCTAAATTGTCAGACTGCTTGTCTGACATACAGTTCTGGATGAGCAGAAATTTTCTCCAATTAAATATTGGGAAGACCAAAGCCATTGTTTTTGGTCCCCACCACTGACTCCATCCCTCTCCCTAGCATCTATCTGAGGCTGAACCACACTGTCCGCAACTTTGGTGTCATATTTGACCTTGAAATGAGCTTCCGACCACATATCCGCAGCATAACTAAGACCGCCTATTTCCACCTCCGTAACATTGCCCGTCTCTACCCCTGCCTCAGCTCGTCCGCTGCTGAAACCCTCATTCATGCCTTTGTTACCTCTAGACTTGACTATTCCAATGCACTCCTCGCTGGCCTCCCACATTCTACCCTACGTAAACCTGAGGTCATCCAAAGCTCAGCTGCCCATGTCCTAACACGCACCATGTCCCGTTCACCCTTCACCCCTGTGCTCGCTGACCTACATTGGCTCCCGGTTAAGCAGCGCCTCGATCACAAAATTCTCATCCTTGTTTTCAAATCCCTCCATGGCCTCGCCCCTCCCCATCTCTGTAATCTCCTTCAGCCCCACAACCCCTCCCCCCAACCACCGAGATATCTGCGCTCTTCTAATTCTGCCCTCTTGAACATCCCTGATTATAGTCGTTCAACCATTGGAGGCCGTGCCTTCTGTTGCCTAGGCTCCAAGCTCTGGAATTCCGTGCCTAAACCTCTCCGCCTCTCTACCTCTCTTTCCTCCTTTAAGATGCTCCTTAAAACCTACCTCTTTGACCAAGCTATTGATCACCTGCCCTAATTTCTCCTTATGTGGCTCGGTGTCAAATTTTTTGTCTTATAATACTCCTGTGAAGCACCTTGGGACGTTTTACTACGTTAAAGGCACTATATAAATACAGGTTGTTGTTGCTGTTGTTATGGTGCAAATACACAATGAGGTAGTTCGACTTGTATTACTCATATTTTCCACTGTTCTCATTTCTGCTTACCTTTGACCCTATGAGTGTGTAGAGCCATTGGATAGTTTCATTGTGGCCTATCACCCCATTCATCCCATCGACATACAGCATAATCTGGCCAAGAGCTGCAGAAACAAAAAGGGTTGCACTTATTAAAGATCCTGTCAACCTTGGAGCTGCATGAACAGCTGGTGTCTCAGAAACATCACCACAATTGTTGTCAAATATTCAAACAACAAGCATTATTTCATCGATTCTCAGACGGACGATGATTCTTTAAGGTTTATCCAGTGTTGTGAACTATCATTCAAGAATAAACTATTAACTATTCGCTAGTTAAGAATATTTAGATTTCTGGATCACAACCCTCGCAAACATTTTAGTTTAAGTTACAGAAAGTCCTTTGTGCTGCTCCGATAGCTCAATGGTTAGGTGCACTGTTACAGAGCAAGTTATACAGACCATAAATGTCTAGGGTATGATCCGTGGCCTTGGCTGGATAAACCAATTTTAGCTGGATCAGAGACAAGGGCAGAACATTTGGTTAGTTACAGAGCAGCAGAGTTAGGGTTACCCGAACCCTAAACCGAATGCGAACTCAATGTCAGCTGGAGGGATCGTGGATCTAAGACCCAGCCTTGACTGGCATATGGAATCAACTGCTCTAGACTTGGGATCCAGGTGGAGCACTCCATCTCGTAGGAATAAATCCTAGGAGCATTTGTCCTGCTTCTTAGCTATAGACAATCGCAGAACAGGATTAACAATGGGCTCAGAGATGTCATTGGAATGGCCTTGAAACTGAAGGTATACTCTTCGGAGGGGGAAGGAGAGAGATGGGGGTGGGTGGTGAGAGAGAAGAGAGAGAGTAAAACGTAACTGTCGTAGTCATGGAAATTGGACAAGGATGCCCAATTTCCTTTAGGCGTACATCAATGATCCCCAGGCAAGCAACTTATAGCTCCGAGGCACAGACAGAGTGCTGTGTGCACCCCTTCACGTCAGCCTCCAATATTACATGTAGACAAAGAAAATGTCAGTCCTGATATTTGGAGGAGTTTTTAAGTTGAGAAACCTCAGCAAGGAGTACAAGACACCGTCAAGACTGAAAGGAGTACGAATGAAGACAAGATACATTTTTTTAAAAACAATTAAATAATGCAAGCGTTGGTTTTAAAAGCCTGCAAATTGTCGAAGGAGGGGCAGAATCAGCCAGCTAAGGAGTTCACAGTTTTAAGGGAAAGGATGAACTTTGATTGGTTCTGATGTGACAACTCTTGATTTCTATACCGAGAGGAGGAACAGTGCATACGATGGCATATTGAAAGCTTAAGAGGAACAGGAGAGGAAAGTTTGAAAGAGCAACCATACCAGTTGCTGCAGAGGAAAGCATGTTCGTCAGTTTAGGTGCAGCCAGTGGCTCTCCTCAGAAATCCAACAATTGACCACACAGGTGCAGAAATTGAGCATCCAGAAATAATAGCCTTTAATTCTAATTTTGACACCTGTTGCACAGGACTGGAAAAATACCGAGTTTGAATCTCAAGTCACAGAAAAAAAATACACAAGGAACAGGCATAATCTTCAAAAATACAACAGATATTATGCAGAACAGGGGTATAGGCCCAGGGAGAGATGGATATAAATACACTTCTGTTCACAAAACCATTTGTAATTATCTTTTCACACTGGAGTACTTAAAATGCAATCAAGCCCTCTTGGTTAAACCCAGTCTTGGCAGTTCAAATAGTTTCTGCCAAATTTGTTGGTAGCTGGTGCCAATCTTTAATGGGTGACATTTTTAAACTCTTTCTGTGCAGCGATAATTTCAGATAAATACTGGCAACAAGCTGAGATTCCAAAGATTTGTCCAACTGTCTAGACCCTCTATTTCTCTTATTTAGTGTTTTGAACTAAGATATTGTATTTACACTGTAACACAAATCTTTTAGCTGTCGGGAGGAACACAATGATTGTCCTCCATCCATGATCCTGAACAGACGTTTGCAGACAATATTCCACGGTGATCGCTGCAGGCCTCTTAATACCCGGCCTGCAAAACTGCACTCGATGGGTGGCATTTAATAATCTGCAGGAAGGAAGGTTTTAATCTCTAAGCCTAGTTTGTTTTGTGATTAGTGGGAAAACAAAATTTAAACCGACAAATCTACATTGAGTAGGCCTCCCTGAATTGCAGCTAGAAAGGAGGAACAAATGTTCTGGGAAATTTTGAAGCAAATTGGAAAGGCAAGGAGCTGCAACGAAGATTTCCCTCCAACCTGCAAAATGTATCGGGGAGAACCATACACGTCAGCCTAGAAAACTAGCAAAAGCTGACAATCAGGAATATATTATTTTTTAATATTCGTTCATGGGATCTGGGCATCACTGGCAAGGCCAGCTTTACTGCCCATCCCTAATTGCCCTCGAGAAGGTGGTGGTGAGCTGCTTTCTTGAACCGCTGCAGTCCGTGTGGTGAGGGTACTCCCACGGTGCAGTTAGGGAGGGAGTTCCAGGATTTTTACCCGGCAACGATGAAGGAACGGCAATATATTTCCAAGTCAGGAGGGTGTGTGACTTGGAGGGGAACTTGGAGGTGGTGGTGTTCCCATGCGCCTGCTGCCCTTGTCCTTCCAGGTGGAAGAGGTCGCGGGTTTGGGAGGTGCTGTCGAAGAAGCCTTGGCAAGTTGCTGCAGTGCATCTTGTAGATGGTACACACTGCAGCCACGGTGCGCCGGTGGTGGAGGGAGTGAATGTTTAAGGTGGTGAATGGGGTGCCAATCAATTGGGCTGCTTTGTCCTGGATGGTGTCGAGCTTCTTGAGTGTTGTTGGAGCTGCACTCATCCAGGCAAGTGGGGAGTATTCCATCGCACTCCTTACTTGTGTCTTGTAGATGGTGGAAAGGCTTTGGGGAGTCAGGAGGTGAGACACTCGCTGCAGAATACCCAGTCTCTGACCTGCTCTTGTTGCCACAGTATTTATGTGGCTGGTACAGTTAAGTTTCTGGTCCACGGTGACCCCCAGGATGTTGATGGTGGGGGATTCGGCAATGGTAATGCTGTTGATTGTCTCGTTGGATATAGTCATTGCTTGCCACTTGTGTGGCACTAATCTTACCTGCCACTTATCAGCCCAAGCCTAATGGCCCTGACTAAACCTGTGACACATGCTTTGTTTCCATCTAACAAAGGCAGAAATACATGAAATCGTGAAGGAGAAAATACAAACATTGAATGGACAAAATTGGTGGTGCATTTCTAGGAAGGTCAGGGGACATGCTCCCCTCGAAAATGTTAACACTAACAACGATGCATTCTAGTTAATTGTAACAACTTTCATAAGTCACAATTTACAGCTTTTAAATCTAAAAAAAGACAAAACAAGATGATATCTGGGTCTTCAAAAGACCAACCAGATCATCACTTCACCCCTCAATCCACCCAGTTCATAATGACACTCTTTTTTGCTCTCCCCTTCAGTTCAACATGCTGCCCCGCCAATCCACTTCAAGTTAGTACTCTTCTCGCCTCTATGCAAGCTGGCACTCTTATTCTTGCTCCAACCCACTCAGTTCATGCTGCCACTGTTTCTCTCCCCCCGCCCCACCCAACTCTTTCTCCCCCCTTTCTCAGTTCACGCTGCCATGCACTCTCTCTCGCACCTCCCCCACTTCAGCCGACAGTCTTCTTCCCCACCCCACCAGTTAATGCTGGCACTTCCCTTCCTTCCCCACCTTAAAGAGACACTTCTATTCTCTTACCTTCTCCCCTCCCCGAAAGGCACCACTCCCAGCTTCTGCCTCTCTCTTTCATGGCCATCCATTCCCCCTTCCTTCTCTTGTTCATGGCTATCCATTCCCTTTCCTTTCCTCTTCATTTTATCATTTAATGCCATCCATTTCCCCCTTTCTGGCTTTCCATTTACCACTTGCATGCTATCCATTCCCTTTCCCCTTCATCGCTATCCATTTCCCACTTCCCTTGCCATTCACGTCTCCCTTTCCTTTCTCTCCTTCATTGCCTCTCTCCTCCGCACCACTCCTACCTGAGCCCCGATCAAGTAATTCCAGCTCCGACGTACTGTTTGTGAGAATTCCCACTTACAGTGTGCAGGGCCCATAACATAGGAACAGGAGGCGGCCATTCAGCCCCTCGTGCCTGTTCCGCCATTCAATTAGATCATGGCCAATCCCTTCCATTGATAGGTATGCAGCACTAAGAGGAGAGGGCCTGGTCTGTCAACAAACCATGACACTGGGACCATCAACCCATGAAATACTGAAGGGCAGCGTGTATAAGTAATCCCCCCCACCCCCCGCCACTTGTAATCAAAGATGGAAAATTCTGCCCACAATGTTTAACATAGATCCCAAGTTAAGCTAACGAATGATTAACGGCTGTTTTGGAGAATGCGGCTGTAAAACTCCAGGGTCTGAGGACAGTCTGGATATACTTGCGAATAATCTTTATATCTAATGATGATACAATTCATGCAACATGGCTGTGTAAAGATAATTGCTGTATACAAACTTATCAGAATGACACAAACTGGGATTTGCAGCATCGGAGTCTCAGCAGAGATCACGCAGTGCAGTAATTCTACGCGTTATGTAAGCAGTCGCTCTCTTTCCTGGCTTAACCCCCCCCATCCGTTCCCAGGTTCTTGGTCCTTTCCTCCCCCTCTCATGTCCTCATGAACGAGGAGAGGCAATATAAATGAAAGGATACAATTCTAAAGGGGGTGCATGAACAGAGAGACCTGGGGGTATGTGTGCACAAATCATTGAAGGTGGCAGGGCAGGTTGAGAAAGTGGTTAAAAAAGCTTACGAGATCCTGGGCTTTAGAAATAGAGCATAGAGTACAAAAGCAAGGAAGTTATGAAGAACCTTTATAAAACACTAGTTTGGCCTCAACAGGAGTATTATGTCCAATTCTGGGCACCGCACTTTAGGAAGGATGTGAAGGCCTTAGAGAGGGTGTAGAAAAGATTTACAAGAATGGTTCCAGGGATGAGGGACTTCAGTTACGTGGATAGACTGGAGAGGCTGGGGTTGTTCTCATTAGAGCAGAGAAGGTTGAGAGGAGATTTGATAGAGGTGTTCAAAATCATGAGGGGGCTAGACAGAGTAGAGAGAGAGAAACTGTTCCCCATTGACGGAAGGGTCGAGAACCAGAGGACACAGATTGAAGGTGATTGGCAGAAGAACCAAAGGCGACATGAGGAAAAACTTTTTTATGCAGTGAATGGTTAGGATCTGGAATGCACTGCCTGAAAGGGTGGTGGAGACAGATTCAATCGTGGCTTTCAAAAGGGAATTGGATAAGTACCTGAAGGAAAAAATTTGCAGGGCTACGGGGAAAGGGCGGGGGAGAGGGACTAGCTGAAGTGCTCTTGTAGAGAGCGGACACGGGCTCAATGGGCCGAATGGCCTCCTTCTGTGCTGTAACCATTCTATGATTCTATTCTATATTGACAATAACTCTTCTCTGCTTCTGCTCATTCTCTAGATAAATACAGAGTGAGAGTTGCTCGAGAGGAAGTGGAGTTTATCTACACACCTTAGCACTTCTGTCTATTCCATATCTATGAAGGACCTTTCCATTTCTCCAACAGAGCAGAACATTCATAACTATCCTTATATGGATTTGTCTGATCAAACGGCATATATTTCTGGCCCTACTCTCAGTAGTATCACTATTGAGACCCAAGAGTTCGCATTTTGTGTGAGATCTACCAGGCCCCACTCAGAAACCTCGGCAGCTCATAAAACAGTGACGAATATATATAGCATCTGTCTAGAAAGTCGGTCATAATAAGCCTTCATTTCTTTGTTTAAACAAAACCTTTCAGTTTGAGCTTGCCATATACACTTAATCTAAATAATAAATGTGTTGTCATTATTACTTCTGGGGGTTGGAGAACAAAAGCTGTCCTTCAGGCCTTAGCTCAGCTCAGATCAGTAATTTGATAACTATGAGCCGAAGACAATAAATGGCTGCATGTAGCACACAGTCATTTAAACATGTACTTCAGCACTGAGGAAAACCAAGGAAGCAATCGTTAACAGATTGCAGTCTTGCAATGTGCTTCAGATTCGAGTGCAGGTCTTCACTTCGCATTCGGTGTTTTATTTTTAACCTCCCTCTCACACAGAAACTCTAAGGGGGAGAAATTTGGTATCGCCCCATTTGGGGCGCAATTATCGGCCGGGCGCAAAGTTTAGCGCCTGGCGCTAATTATCGCCTCTGACTGCAAATTTGGCTTCTATCGCCCATTGGAGGTGATTGGAGCGCTAAATCAGGCGCTACACACCTCTCTTAAGGCGCTAATGCCGAGGAGCTACCTCAGAGCGCTGGCGAAGCTCAGGTGATGTCAGTTAGCAATGGAACACAGACACACTGGCGCCGGCCAATTCTTAAAGGGGAGGATCGATCTTGCTCTCCATCCACACCCTGCTCATTGCAGCCTTGAATCTCGGCCTGGAGAGACCTATACATCAAATCTGCTGGAAAGAACAATGGAGAGGCCCAGGGAAAGAGCTCAGAGTGCAGCCCCCACAGTCTCTTCTAAATCGATGCAAGGAAGGTCAAATCAAAATGAACCTGCAAAGTGCAGCTCAGTAACCAAAACTCCTTCACACAGCGTTGATTCTCTCCAGAAGTCTTTCTCTCTCTCTCAGAATGCGTGGTGCAAAAATGTCGGCAACAAAAATAGGCAGGAAGCGGTCGCCTTTAAATAGCGCTCCCCCAGTCCCTTCACGACTACAAAACGTTCCCCTCAACCTGTCGTTAGTAGCGGCAGGCGGAAAGGCAGGGGGCGCCACTCAATATCCTGTCCGGGGCGTTGCGCACTCGACTGACGTCACGATCTGCGGGCGCAGGAGATCGTGGCGGTAGTGTTTAGCGCCACCGCAAAATGTCTGGTCAATTTCGCGAGCGGCGCAAACATTGCCGCGCCCGGGCGCTAGTTGCTTTGCGCCCTCTTAGGGTGCTAACGAGAGGCGCAAAGCAACCAAATTTTTCCACCTAAGCCTCTAAGCAATGAACAGTATTCAACTGGTCAAGACAAAGCGTAATCATTTAATTAAACTGACTGGGCCATTGTGTTTTTTAAAATCTACATTGTAAACGGTTTTGATAGAAAAGATTGCTGAAAAAAATAAAAAGCAAATGATGGAACCCCTCAGGGATCGGCACCCTCCTCTGATTCCACAGTCTGTCTTGGACCTTCTGTTATCCTGGCCAGGACCAGGGTCATGCACTGATCCACAGGCTAATTAACTTTACAAGCAAGACATTAACTTGTGTCTTTATAGCTACAGCTATACAAAGCCCTGGTTAGAAGACATCTGGAGCACTATGTACAGTTCTAGGCAACGGATCTTCGAAAAGATATATTGGCCTTGGAAGCAGTGCAGCGCAGATTCACCAGAATGCTACCAGGGCTCCAAGAGTTTGATTATGAGCAGAGATTTCATAAACGAGGCTTGTACTCCCTGGAATACAGAAGGTTAAGGGGTGATTTGAATGTTTTTTTTTTAGGATTTTGAAAGGAATTGATAGGGTAGATAGAGAGAAACTTTTTCCGCTGGTGGGGGAGTCGAGGACAAGGGGACACAACCTTAAAATCAGAGCCAGGCCATTCAGGAGAGAAGTTAAGACACACTTCTTCATGCAAAGGGTGGTAAAAGTGTGGAACTCTCTCCCACAAAAATCAGTAGATACTAGCTCAACTAATAATCTTAAATCTGAGATCGCTAGATTTTTGCTAGCCAAGGGTATTAAGGGATATGGAGCCAAGGCAGATGGATGGAGTTAAGATACAAATCAGCCATGATATTAAATGGCAGAACAGGCTCGTGGGGCTGAAGGGCCTCCTCCTGTTCCTATGTACCTATTTTAATTGCTCGTTACAGACCCGTTTGCACAGGAGCCATTTTAGTTTGGAGTCTGGAGACTGTCATCTGCGAACCAGCTCTTTGCACCCACACTAATCAATCTTTTGTCGTTGATTATTTTCCCGACTGCTCATGCCTCACAGTCGTTGTTTGTAGATTTTCCGCGCAGTTATCAGAGTATATCTGTGTATTGTAGTCCCATAGGAGCAAGGTAAAAACAACTCCAGTGATGCATCTCTGTCTCTTAGAATTCCTCCACAGGAGCAAACTACCCAATCCTTTTCTACCTGATTATCATGTGACATGATTTATCCTGATGCACTCTGGTTATCATAGTACTACAGGAACAGCATGAAAGCTACAATTCTCATCATGTACTACACAGAAACCACGCAAAACACAAACCCACTATACACAAAACAAACACCAAACCCAAACACACACCAGACACACACACACCAAACATACCACACTCACCAGACACACACCAAACATACCACACTCACCAGACACACACCAAACATACCACACTCACCAGATACACACCAAACATACCACACTCACCAGACACACACCAAACATACCACACTCACCAGACACACACCAAACATACCACACTCACCAGATACACACCAAACATACCACACTCACCAGATACACACACTCACACGACACACACACACTCACCAGACACACACACTCACACGACACACACACACTCACCAGACACACACACTCACACGACACACACACACTCGCCAGACACACACACACTCGCCCGACACACACTCACCAGACACACACATACACTCGCCCGACACACACTCGCCCAACACACACACACGCACCCACTCGCCCCACACACACACGCACGCACTCTCCCGACACACATGCACCCGCCTGACACACACACACTCGCCCGACACACGCACACTCGCCCGACACGCGCGCACACTCGCCCGACACGTGCGCACACACACTCGCCCGACACGCACACACACACACTCGCCCGACATGCGCACACACGCTCGCCCGACACGCACACACACACTCGCCCGACATGCACACACTCGCCCGACACACGCACACACACTCGCCCGACACGCACACACACACTCGCCCGACACGCGCACACACACACTCGCCCGACACGCGCACACACACACTCGCCCGACACGCGCACACACACACACTCATCCGACACACACACACTCGCCCGACACGCACACACACACACTCGTCCGACACACACACACTCGCCCGACGCACGCACACACACACTCGCACGACACGCGCACACACACACTCGCCCGACGCGCGCACACACACACTCGCCCGACGCACACACACACACACTCGTCCGACACACAGACACTCGCCCGACACACACACACACAGACTCGTCCGACACACACACACACTCGCCCGACACGCACACACACACACTCGTCCGACACACAGTCGCCCGACACGCACACACACTCGCCCGACGCACGCGCACACACACACTCGTCCGACACACACACACACACACTCGCCCGACACGCACACACTCGACCGACACGCACACACACACTCGCCCGACACGCGCACACACACACTCGCCCGACACGCGCACACACACACTCGCCCGACACGCGCACACACACTCGCCCGACACGCACACACACTCGCCCGACACGCACACACACTCGCCCGACACGCGCGCACACACACTCGCCCGACACACACACACACTCGTCCGACACACACACACTCGCCCGACACACACACACTCGCCCGACACACACACACTCGCCCGACAAACACACACTCGCCCGACACACACACACACACACTCACCCGACACACACACACACACACTCACCCGACACACACACACTCGCCCGACACACACACACACACACTCGCCCGACACACACACACACACACTCACCCGACACACATACACACACACTCACCCGACACACATACACACACTCACCTGACACACACACACACACTCACCTGACACACACACACACACACACGTCCGACACACACACACTCGCCCGACACACACACACACTCGTCCGACACACACACTCGCCCGACACGCGCACACACACACTCGCCCGACACACACACACACACACACTCGCCCGACACGCACACACACACACACTCACCCGACACACACACACACACACTCACCCGACACACACACACTCGCCCGACACACACACACACACACTCACCCGACACACACACACACTCACCCGACACACATACACACACTCACCTGACACACACACACACACTCGCCCGACACACACACACACACACACGTCCGACACACACACACTCGCCCGACACACACACACACTCGTCCGACACACACACACACTCGTCCGACACGCGCACACACACACTCGCCCGACACACACACACACACACACACTCGCCCGACACACACACACACACACTCGCCCGACACGCACACACACTCGCCCGACGCACGCACACACACACACTCGTCCGACACACACACACACTCGTCCGACACACACACACTCGTCCGACACACACACACTCGTCCGACACACACACACTCGTCCGACACACACACACACACACACTCGTCCGACACACACACACTCGTCCGACACGCACACACACTCGCCCGACGCACGCACACACACACACTCGTCCGACACACACACACACTCGTCCGACACACACACACTCGCCCCACACGGACACGCACACACACACTCGCCCCACACGCACACATACTCGCCCCACACGCACACACACACACACACTCGCCCCACACGCACACACTCGCCCCACACGGACACACACACACACTCGCCCCACACGCACACACACACTCGCCCCACACGGACGGACACACACACACACTCGCCCCACACGGACGGACACACACACACACTCGCCCCACACGGACATGCACACACACACTCGCCCCACACGGAAACACACACACGCACTCGCCCCACACGCGCGCACACACTCGCCCCACACGCGCGCACACACTCGCCCCACACGCGCGCACATACTCGCCCCACACGCGCGCACACACTCGCCCGACGCGCGCGCACACACACTCGCCCGACGCGCGCACACACACACTCGCACGACACGCGCACACACACACTCGCCCGACACACACACACTCGCCCGACACACACACTCGTCCGACACACACACACTCGTCCGACACACACACACACTCGCCCGACACGCACACACTCGCCCGACACACGCACACACACTCGCCCGACACGCATACACACTCGCCCGACACGCACACACACACTCGCCCGACACGCACACACACACACTCGCCCGACACGCACAGACACACACTCGTCCGACACACACACACTCGCCCGACACGCGCACACACACTCGCCCGACGCGCGCACACACACTCGCCCGACGCACGCACACACACTCGCCCGACGCACGCACACACTCGCCCGACGCACACACACACTCGCCCGACACGCACACACACACACTCATCCGACACACACACAGTCGCCCGACACGCACACACACTCGTCCGACACGCACACACACACACACCTCGTCGACACACACACACTCGCCCGGACACGCACACACACACATCGCCCGACGCATGCACACACACACACTCGCCGACACACACACACACTCGCCCGACACACACACACTCGTCCGACACACACACACTCGTCCGACACACACACACTCGTCCGACACACACACACTCGCCCGACGCACGCACACACACACTCGTCCGACACACACACTCGCCCCACATGCACACATACTCGCCCCACACGCACACACACTCGCCCCACACGGACACACACACACACTCGCCCCACACGCACACACACACTCGCCCCACACGGACGGACACACACACACACTCGCCCCACACACACACACTCGCCCCACACGCACACACACACTTGCCCCACACGGACACGCACACACACACTCGCCCTACACGCACACACACACTCGCCCCACACGGAAACACACACACGCACTCGCCCCACACGCACGCACACACTCGCCCCACACGCGCGCACACACTCGCCCCACACGCGCGCACACACTCGCCCCACACGCGCGCACACACTCGCCCGACGCACGCGCACACACACTCGCCCGACACACACACACACTCGTCCGACACACACACACTCGCCCGACACACACACACTCGCCCGACACACACACACTCGCCCGACACACACACTCGTCCGACACACACACTCGTCCGACACACACACACACTCGCCCGACACACACACACACTCGCCCGACACGCACACACTCGCCCGACACGCACACACTCGCCCGACACGCACACACTCGCCCGACACACGCACACACACTCGCCCGACACGCATACACACTCGCCCGACACACACACACACTCGCCCGACATGCACACACACACTCGCCCGACACGCACACACACACACTCGTCCGACACACACACACTCGCCCGACACGCACACACACTCGCCCGACGCGCGCACACACACACTCGCCCGACACACACACACACACAGACTCGTCCGACACACACACACCCTCGCCCGACACGCACACACACACACTCGTCCGACACACACACACACACTCGCCCCACACGGAAACACACACACACACTCGCCCCACACGGAAACACACACACGCACTCGCCCCACACGCACGCACACACTCGCCCCACACGCGCGCACACACTCGCCCCACACGCGCGCACACACTCGCCCCACACGCGCGCACACACTCACCCGACGCACGCGCACACACTCGCCCGACGCACGCGCACACACACTCACCCGACACACACACACACTCGTCCGACACACACACACTCGCCCGACACACACACACTCGCCCGACACACACACACTCGCCCGACACACACACTCGTCCGACACACACACTCGTCCGACACACACACTCGTCCGACACACACACACTCGTCCGACACACACACACACACTCGCCCGACACACACACACACACTCGCCCGACACGCACACACTCGCCCGACACACGCACACACACTCGCCCGACACGCATACACACTCGCCCGACATGCACACACACACTCGCCCGACACGCACACACACACACTCGTCCGACACACACACACTCGCCCGACACGCACACACACTCGCCCGACGCGCGCACACACACACTCGCCCGACACACACACACACACAGACTCGTCCGACACACACACACCCTCGCCCGACACGCACACACACACACTCGTCCGACACACACAGTCGCCCGACACGCACACACACTCGCCCGACGCACGCGCACACACACACTCGTCCGACACACACACACACACTCGTCCGACACACACACACACACTCGCCCGACACACACACACTCGTCTGACGCACGCACACACACACACTCGCCCGACGCACGCACACACACACACTCGTCCGACACGCACACACACACTCGCCCGACACGCACACACACACACTCGCCCGACACGCGCACACACACACACTCGCCCGACACACACACACACACTCGTCCGACACACACACACTCGCCCGACACACACACACACACTCTCCCCACACGGACACACACACTCGCCCCACACGGACACGCACACACACACTCGCCCGACACGCACACACACACTCGCCCGAGACGCACACACACACTCGCCCGACACGCACACACACACACTCATCCGACACACACACACTCGCCCGACACACACACACACAGACTCGTCCGACACACACACACACTCGCCCGACACACACTCACAGACTCGCCCGACACGCACACACAGACTCGCCCGACACGCACACACACACACTCGTCCGACACACACAGTCGCCCGACACGCACACACACTCGCCCGACGCACGCGCACACACACACTCGTCCGACACACACACACACACTCGCCCGACACGCGCACACACACACTCGCCCGACACGCGCACACACACACTCGCCCGACATGCGCACACACACACTCGCCCGACACACTCGCCCGACACGCACACACACACACGCCCGACACGCACACACACACACTCGCCCGACACGCGCACACACACACTCGCCCGACACACACACACACACTCGCCCGACACACACACACACACTCGCCCGACACACACACACACACTCGCCCGACACACACACTCGCCCGACACGCGCACACACACACTCGCCCGACACACACACACACACTCGCCCGATACACACACACACTCGTCCGACACACACACACACTCGTCCGACACACACACACTCGCCCGACACGCACACTCGCCCGACACGCACACACACACTTGCCCGACACGCACACACACACACTCGTCCGACACACACACACTCGCCCGACACACACACACTCGCCCGACACACACACACACAGACTCGTCCGACACACACACACTCGCCCGACACACACTCACAGACTCGCCCGACACGCACACACAGACTCGCCCGACACGCACACACACACACTCGTCCGACACACACACAGTCGCCCGACACGCACACACTCGCCCGACGCACGCGCACACACACACTCGTCCGACACACACACACACACTCGCCCGACACGCGCACACACACACTCGCCCGACACGCGCACACACACACTCGCCCGACACGCGCACACACACACTCGCCCGACACGCGCACACACACACTCGCCCGACACGCACACTCGCCCGACACGCACACACACACACGCCCGACACGCACACACACACACTCGCCCGACACGCGCACACACACACTCGCCCGACACGCACACACACACTCGCCCGACACGCGCACACACACACTCGCCCGACACACACACTCGCCCGACACACACACACACACTCGCCCGACACACACACACACTCGCCCGACACACACACACACACACTTGTCCGACACACACACACTCGCCCGACACACACACACACACACTCGTCCGACACACACACTCGCCCGACACGCGCACACACACACTCGCCCGACACACACACACTCGCCCGACACACACACACACTCGCCCGACACACACACACTCGTCCGACACACACGCACACTCGTCCGACACACACACACACTCGTCCGACACACACACACTCGCCCGACACGCACACACACACTCGCCCGGCACGCACACACACACTCGCCCGACACGCACACACACACTCGCCCGACGCACGCACACACACACACTCGTCCGACATGCGCACACACACACTCGCCCGACACGCCCACACACACACTCGCCCGACACGCCCACACACACACTCGCCCGACACGCGCACACACACACACTCGCCCGACACGACACACTCGCCCGACACGCACACACACACTCGCCCGACGCGCGCGCACACACACTCGCCCGACACGCATACACTCGCCCGACACACGCACACACACTCGCCCGACACGCACACACACACTCGTCCGACACACACTCGCCCGACACACACACACAGACTCGTCCGACACACACGCACACACTCGCCCGACACGCGCACACACACACTCGCCCGACATGCGCACACACACACACTCGCCCGACACACACACACTCGCCCGACACGCACACACACGCCCGACACGCGCACACACACACTCGCCCGACACGCGCACACACACACTCGCCCGACACGCACACACACTCGCCCGACACGCGCACACACACACTCGCCCGACTCACACACACTCGCCCGACACACACACACTCGCCCGACACACACACTCACACTCGCCCGACACACACGCACACACTCGCCCGACACACACACACACACTCGCCCGACACGCGCACACACACACTCGCCCGACACACACACTCGCCCGACACACACACACACACTCGCCCGACACACACACACACTCGCCCGACACACACACACACACTTGTCCGACACACACGCACTCGCCCGACACACACACACACACACTCGTCCGACACACACACTCGCCCGACACGCGCACACACACACTCGCCCGACACACACACACTCGCCCGACACACACACACACTCGCCCGACACACACACACACTCGTCCGACACACACACACACTCGTCCGACACACACACACACTCGTCCGACACACACACACTCGCCCGACATGCACACACACACTCGCCCGACACGCACACACACACTCGCCCGACACGCACACACACACTCGCCCGACACACACACACTCGCCCGACGCACGCGCACACACACACTCGTCCGACATGCGCACACACACACTCGCCCGACACACCCACACACACACTCGCCCGACACGCCCACACACACACTCGCCCGACACGCGCACACACACACTCGCCCGACACGACACACGCCCGACGCGCGCACACACACACTCGCCCGACGCGCGCACACACACACTCGCCCGACATGCACACACACACTCGCCCGACACGCACACACACACTCGCCCGACACGCACACACACACTCGCCCGACGCACGCGCACACACACACTCGTCCGACATGCGCACACACACACTCGCCCGACGCGCGCACACACACACTCGCCCGACACGCACACACTCGCCCGACACGCACACACTCGCTCGACACACGCACACACACTCGCCCGACACGCGCACACACACTCGTCCGACACGCACACACACACTCGCCCGACACGCACAGACACACACTCGCCCGACACGCACACACACACTCGCCCGACACGCGCACACGCACACTCGCCCGACACGCACACGCACACTCGTCCGACACACTCGCCCGACACACACACACTCGCCCGACACACACACACACTCGCCCGACACACACACACACTCGCCCGACACACACACACTCGCCCGACACACACACACACACTCGCCCGACCCACACACACACACTCGCCCGACCCACACACACACACACTCGTCCGACACACACACACTCGCCCGACACACACACACACTCGTCCGACACACACACACACACTCGTCCGACACATACGCTCGCCCGACACGCGCACACACACACTCGCCCGACACGCACACACTCGCCCGACACACGCACACACACTCGCCCGACACGCACACACACACACTCGTCCGACACACACTCGCCCGACCCACACACACACACTCGCCCGACCCACACACACACACACTCGTCCGACACACACACACTCGCCCGACACACACACACACTCGTCCGACACACACACACACACTCGTCCGACACATACGCTCGCCCGACACGCGCACACACACACTCGCCCGACACGCACACACACACTCGCCCGACACGCACACACTCGCCCAACACACGCACACTCGCCCGACACGCGCGCACACTCGCCCGACACGCGCGCACACTCGCCCGACACGCGAGCACACACACTCGCCCGACACGCACACACACACACTCGCCCGACACACGCACAAACACTCGCCCGACACGCACACACTCGCCCGACACGCACACTCGCCAGACACGCTCACACAC
This sequence comes from Squalus acanthias, assembly GCA_030390025.1. NCBI lineage: Eukaryota > Metazoa > Chordata > Chondrichthyes > Squaliformes > Squalidae > Squalus > Squalus acanthias. The sequence continues at coordinate 22,112,224 of CM059428.1, forward strand.
ACTCGTCCGACACGCGCACACACACACTCGCCCGACACGCGCACACTCGCCCGACACACGCACACACACTCGCCCGACACGCACACACACACACTCGTCCGACACACACTCGCCAGACACACACACACACAGACTCGTCCGACACACACACACACACTCGCCCGACACGCGCACGCACACACTCGCCCGACACGCGCACACACACACTCGCCCGACACGCGCACACACACACACACTCGCCCGACACGACACACTCGCCCGACACGCACACACACACGCCCGACACGCGCACACACACACTCGCCCGACACGCACACACACTCGCCCGACACGCGCACACACACACTCGCCCGACATACACACACTCGCCCGACACACACACACTCGCCCGACACACACACACTCGCCCGACACACACACACTCGCCCGATACACACACACACACTCGCCCGACACACACACACACACTCGCCCGACACACACACACACACACTCGTCCGACACACACACACACACTCGTCCGACACACACACTCGCCCGACACGCACACACACACTCGCCCGACACGCACACACACACTCGCCCGACACGCACACACACACTCGCCCGGCACGCACACAGACACTCGCCCGACACGCACACACACACTCGCCCGACACGCACACACTCGCCCGACGCACGCACACACACACATTCGTCCGACACACACACACACACTCGCCCGACACACACACACACACTCGCCCGACACACACACACTCGTCCGACACACACACTCGTCCGACACACACACACACACACTCGCCCGACGCACGCACACACACACACACTCGTCCGACACACACACACACTCGTCCGACACACACACACACACACACTCGCCTGACACACACACACTCGCCCGACACACGCACACATACATTCGTCCGACACACACACACACTCGCCCCACACGGACACACACACTCGCCCAACACGGGGACACATACTCTCGCCCCACACGGACACACACACTCGCCCCACACGCACACACACTCGCCCCACACGCACACACACACTCGCCCCACACGGACACACACACACACACTCGCCCCACACGGACACACACACTCGCCCCACACGGAAACACACACACGGACACACACACACACACTCGCCCCACACGGACACGCACACACACACTCGCCCCACACGCACACACACACTCGCCCCACACGGAAACACACACACGCACTCGCCCCACACGCGCACACACTCGCCCCACACGCGCGCACACACTCGCCCCACACGCGCGCACACACTCGCCCCACACGCGCGCACACACTCGCCCCACACACGCGCACACACTCGCCCGACGCGCGCACACACACACTCGCCCGACGCGCGCACACACACACTCGCCCGACGCGCGCACACACACACTCGCCCGACGCGCGCACACACACACTCGCCCGACACGACACACTCGCCCGACACGACACACTCGCCCGACACGCACACATACACGCCCGACACGCGCACACACACACTCGCCCGACGCGCACACACACACTCGCCCGACACGCACACACACACTCGCCCGACACGCACACACACTCGCCCGACACACACACACACTCGCCCGACACACACACACACACTTGTCCGACACACACACACTCGCCCGACACACACACACACACTTGTCCGACACACACACACTCGCCCGACACACACACACACACTCGTCCGACACACACACTCGCCCGACACGCGCACACACACACTCGCCCGACACACACACACTCGCCCGACACACACACACACTCGCCCGACACGCACACATTCGCCCGACACGCACACACACTTGCCCGACACGCACACACACACTCGCCCGACACGCACACACACACACTCGCCCGACACGCACACACACACACACTCGTCCGACACACACACACTCGTCCGACACACACACACACACTTGTCCGACACACACACACTCGCCCGACACACACACACACACTCGTCCGACACACACTCGCCCGACACGCGCACACACACACTCGCCCGACACACACACACTCGCCCGACACACACACACACTCGCCCGACACGCACACATTCGCCCGACACGCACACACACTTGCCCGACACGCACACACACACTCGCCCGACACGCACACACACACACTCGCCCGACACGCACACACACACACACTCGTCCGACACACACACACTCGTCCGACACACACACACACACACTCGTCCGACACACACACACACTCGCCCGACGCACGCACACACACACACACTCGTCCGACACACACACACACTCGTCCGACACACACACACACACACTCGCCTGACACACACACACTCGCCCGACACATGCACACATACATTCGTCCGACACACGCACACACACACTCGCCCCACACGGGGACACACACACTCGCCCCACACGGACACACACACTCGCCCCACACGGACACATACACTCGCCCCACACGGACACGCACACACACACTCGCCCCACACGCACACACACTCGCCCCACACGGACACACACACACACACTCGCCCCACACGGACACGCACACACACACTCGCCCCACACGCACACACACACTCGCCCCACACGGAAACACACACACGCACTCGCCCCACACGCGCGCACACACTCGCCCCACACTCGCCCCACACGCGCGCACACACTCGCCCCACACGCGCACACACACACTCGCCCGACGCGCGCACACACACACTCGCCCGACGCACGCACACACACACTCGCACGACACACACTCGCCCGACACGCACACTTGTCCGACGCACACACACACACTCGCCCGACACGCACACACTCGCCCGACACACGCACACACACTCGCTCGACACGCATACACACTCGCCCGACACGCACACACACACTCGCCCGACACGCACACACTCTCGCCCGACACGCACACACACACTCGCCCGACACGCACACACACACACACTCGCCCGACACGCACAGACACACACTCGCCCGACACGCGTACACACACACTCGCACGACACGCGCACACACACACTCGCCCGACACGCGCACACACACACTCGCCCGACACGCACAGACACACACTCGCCCGACACGCACACACACACTCGCCCGACACGCGTACACACACACTCGCCCGACGCGCGCGCACACACACTCGCACGACACGCACACACACACACTCGCCCGACGCACGCACACACTCGCCCGACACACACACACACTCGTCCGACACACACACACACTCGTCCGACACACACACGCTCGCCCGACACACACACGCTCGCCCGACACACACACGCTCAGACTCGTCCGACACACACACACACACACTCGCCCGACACACACACACACACTCGCCCGACACGCACGCACACACACTCGTCCGACACACACACAGTCGCCCGACACGCACACACACATTCGTCCGACACACGCACACACACACTCGCCCCACACGGACACACACACTCGCCCCACACGGGGACACATACACTCGCCCCACACGGACACACACACTCGCCCCACACGGACACGCACACACACACTCGCCCCACACGCACACACACTCGCCCCACACGCACACACACACTCGCTCCACACGCACTCGCCCCCCACGGACACACACACACACACACTCGCCCCAGACACACACACACGCCCCACACGGACACGCACACACACACACACTCGCCCCACACGGAAACACACACGCGCACACACTCGCCCCACACGCGCGCACACACTCGCCCACACTCGCCCCACACGCGCGCACACACACACTCGCCCGACGCACGCACACACACACTCGCACGACACACACACACTCGCCCGACACACACACACTCGCCCGACACACACACACTCGCCCGACACACACACACTCGTCCGACACGCACACACACTCGCCCGACACGCACACACACTCGCCCGACACGCACACACACACTCGCCCGACACGCACACACACACTCGCCCGACACGCGTACACACACACTCGCCCGACACGCGTACACACACACTCGCCCGACAAGCGCACACATTCGCCCGACGCACGCACGCACACACACACTCGCACGACGCGCACACACACACTCGCCCGACGCGCGCACACACACACTCGCCCGATGCACGCACACACTCGCCCGACGCACACACACACTCGTCCGACACACACACACTCGCCCGACACACACACACTCGCCCGACACACACACACTCGCCCGACACACACACACTCGCCCGACACACACACACTCGCCCGACACACACACACAGACTCGTCCGACACACACACACCCTCGCCCGACACGCACACACACTCGTCCGACACGCACACACACACTCGCCCGACACACACACACACACTCGCCCCACACGGGGACACACACACTCGCCCCACACGGGGACACACACACTCGCCCCACACGGGGACACACACACTCGCCCCACACGGACACGCACACACACACTCGCCCCACACGCACACACACTCGCCCCACACGGACACACACACACACACACTCGCCCCACACGCACACACGCACTCGCCCCACACGGACACACACACTCGCCCCACACGCACACACACACTCGCCCCACACGGACACACACACTCGCCCCACACGGACACACACACACGCACTCGCCCCACACGCACGCACACACTCGCCCCACACGCGCACACACACACTCGCACGACACACGCACACACACACTCACACGACACACACACTCGCCCGACACACACACACACCCACACGCGCGCACACTCGCCCCACACGCGCGCGCACACTCGCCCCACACGCGCGCGCACACTCACCCCACACTCGCGCTCAGTCGCCCCACACGCGCGCACACACACTCGCCCCACACGCGCGCGCACACACACTCGCCCGACACGCGCACACACACACTCGCCCGACACGCGCGCACACACACTCGCCCGACACGCGCACACACTCGCCCGACGCATGCACACACACTCGCACGACACACGCACACGCACACACGCCCGACGCACGCAAACACACACTCGCCCGACACACACACACTCGTCCGACACGCACACACACACTCACCCGACACGCAAACACACACTCACCCGACACACACACTCGCCCGACACGCACACACTCGTCCGACACACACACTCGCCCCACACGGACGCACACGCACACTCGCCCCACACGCGCGCGCACACTCGCCCCACACGCGCGCGCACACTCGCCCCACACGTGCGCACACACTCGCCCCACAAGCGTGCACAGACTCGCCCCACACACTCGCCCCACAGACACACTCGCCCGACACACACACGCACACGCCAGACACACACACGCACACTCGCCCGACACACACAAGCACACTCGCCCGACACACACAAGCACACTCGCCCGACACACACACAGACTCGCCCGACACACACGCACACTCGCCCGACACACTCGCCCGACACGCGTACACACACACTCGCACGACACGCGCACACACACACTCGCCCGACACGCGCACACACACACTCGCCCGACACGCACAGACACACACTCGCCCGACACGCACACACACACTCGCCCCACACGGACGCACACGCACACTCGCCCCACACGCGCGCGCACACTCGCCCCACACGTGCGCACACACTCGCCCCACAAGCGTGCACAGACTCGCCCCACACACTCGCCCCACACACACACTCGCCCGACACACACACGCACACGCCAGACACACACACGCACACTCGCCAGACACACACAAGCACACTCGCCCGACACACACAAGCACACTCGCCCGACACACACACAGACTCGCCCGACACACACGCACACTCGCCCGACACACTCGCCCGACACGCGTACACACACACTCGCACGACACGCGCACACACACACTCGCCCGACACGCGCACACACACACTCGCCCGACACGCACAGACACACACTCGCCCGACACGCACACACACACTCGCCCGACACGCGTGCACACACACTCGCCCGACGCGCGCGCACACACACTCGCACGACACGCACACACACACACTCGCCCGACGCACGCACACACTCGCCCGACACACACACACACTCGTCCGACACACACACACACTCGTCCGACACACACACGCTCGCCCGACACACACACGCTCGCCCGACACACACACGCTCGCCCGACACACACACACACAGACTCGTCCGACACACACACACACACACACACTCGCCCGACACGCACGCACACACACTCGTCCGACACACACACAGTCGCCCGACACGCACACACACATTCGTCTGACACACGCACACACACACTCGCCCCACACGGACACACACACTCGCCCCACACGGGGACACATACACTCGCCCCACACGGACACACACACTCGCCCCACACGGACACGCACACACACACTCGCCCCACACGCACACACACTCGCCCCACACGCACACACACACTCGCTCCACACGCACTCGCCCCCCACGGACACACACACACACACACTCGCCCCAGACACACACACACGCCCCACACGGACACGCACACACACACTCACCCCACACGGAAACACACACGCGCACACACTCGCCCCACACTCGCCCACACTCGCCCCACACGCGCGCGCACACACACTCGCCCGACGCACGCACACACACACTCGCACGACACACACACACTCGCCCGACACACACACACTCGTCCGACACGCACACACACTCGCCCGACACGCACACACACACTCGCCCGACATGCACACACACACTCGCCCGACACGCGTACACACACACTCGCCCGACACGCGTACACACACACTCGCCCGACAAGCGCACACATTCGCCCGACGCACGCACGCACACACACACTCGCACGACACGCGCACACACGCACTCGCCCGACGCGCGCACACACACACTCGCCCGATGCACGCACACACTCGCCCGACGCACACACACACTTGTCCGACACACACACACTCGCCTGACACACACACACTCGCCCGACACACACACACTCGCCCGACACACACACACAGACTCGTCCGACACACACACACCCTCGCCCGACACGCACACACACACTCGTCCGACACACACACACACACTCGCCCGACACACACACACACACTCGCCCCACACGGGGACAAACACACTCGCCCCACACGGGGACACACACACTCGCCCCACACGGACACGCACACACACACTCGCCCCACACGCACACACACTCGCCCCACACGCACACACACTCGCCCCACACGGACACACACACACTCGCCCCACACACACACACTCGCCCCACACACACACACTCGCCCCACACGCACACACGCACTCGCCCCACACGGACACACACACTCGCCCCACACGCACACACACACTCGCCCCACACGGACACACACACTCGCCCCACACGGACACACACACACGCACTCGCCCCACACGCACGCACACACTCGCCCCACACGCGCGCACACACTCGCCCCACACGCGCGCACACACACTCGCCCGACGCACGCACACACACACTCGCACGACACACGCACACACACACTCACACGACACACACACTCGCCCGACACACACACACACCCACACGCGCGCACACTCGCCCCACACGCGCGCGCACACTCGCCCCACACGCGCGCGCACACTCACCCCACACTCGCGCTCAGTCGCCCCACACGCGCGCACACACTCGCCCCACAAGCGCGCGCACACACACTCGCCCGACACGCGCACACACACACTCGCCCGACACGCGCGCACACACACTCGCCCGACACGCGCACACACTCGCCCGACGCATGCACACACACTCGCACGACACACGCACACGCACACACACACTCGCCCGACGCACGCAAACACACACTCGCCCGACACACACACACTCGTCCGACACGCACACACACACTCACCCGACACGCAAACACACACTCACCCGACACACACACTCGCCCGACACGCACACACTCGTCCCACACGGACGCACACGCACACTCGCCCCACACGCGCGCGCACACTCGCCCCACACGCGCGCGCACACTCGCCCCACACGCGCGCACACACTCGCCCCACAAGCGTGCACAGACTCGCCCCACACACTCGCCCCACACACACACTCGCCCGACACGCACGCACACACACTCGTCCGACACACACACAGTCGCCCGACACGCACACACACATTCGTCTGACACACGCACACACACACTCGCCCCACACGGACACACACACTCGCCCCACACGGGGACACATACACTCGCCCCACACGGACACACACACTCGCCCCACACGGACACGCACACACACACTCGCCCCACACGCACACACACTCGCCCCACACGCACACACACACTCGCTCCACACGCACTCGCCCCCCACGGACACACACACACACACACTCGCCCCAGACACACACACACGCCCCACACGGACACGCACACACACACTCACCCCACACGGAAACACACACGCGCACACACTCGCCCCACACTCGCCCACACTCGCCCCACACGCGCGCGCACACACACTCGCCCGACGCACGCACACACACACTCGCACGACACACACACACTCGCCCGACACACACACACTCGTCCGACACGCACACACACTCGCCCGACACGCACACACACACTCGCCCGACACGCACACACACACTCGCCCGACACGCGTACACACACACTCGCCCGACACGCGTACACACACACTCGCCCGACAAGCGCACACATTCGCCCGACGCACGCACGCACACACACACTCGCACGACACGCGCACACACGCACTCGCCCGACGCGCGCACACACACACTCGCCCGATGCACGCACACACTCGCCCGACGCACACACACACTTGTCCGACACACACACACTCGCCTGACACACACACACTCGCCCGACACACACACACTCGCCCGACACACACACACAGACTCGTCCGACACACACACACCCTCGCCCGACACGCACACACACACTCGTCCGACACACACACACACACTCGCCCGACACACACACACACACTCGCCCCACACGGGGACAAACACACTCGCCCCACACGGGGACACACACACTCGCCCCACACGGACACGCACACACACACTCGCCCCACACGCACACACACTCGCCCCACACGCACACACACTCGCCCCACACGGACACACACACACTCGCCCCACACACACACACTCGCCCCACACACACACACTCGCCCCACACGCACACACGCACTCGCCCCACACGGACACACACACTCGCCCCACACGCACACACACACTCGCCCCACACGGACACACACACTCGCCCCACACGGACACACACACACGCACTCGCCCCACACGCACGCACACACTCGCCCCACACGCGCGCACACACTCGCCCCACACGCGCGCACACACACTCGCCCGACGCACGCACACACACACTCGCACGACACACGCACACACACACTCACACGACACACACACTCGCCCGACACACACACACACCCACACGCGCGCACACTCGCCCCACACGCGCGCGCACACTCGCCCCACACGCGCGCGCACACTCACCCCACACTCGCGCTCAGTCGCCCCACACGCGCGCACACACTCGCCCCACATGCGCGCGCACACACACTCGCCCGACACGCGCACACACACACTCGCCCGACACGCGCGCACACACACTCGCCCGACACGCGCACACACTCGCCCGACGCATGCACACACACTCGCACGACACACGCACACGCACACACACACTCGCCCGACGCACGCAAACACACACTCGCCCGACACACACACACTCGTCCGACACGCACACACACACTCACCCGACACGCAAACACACACTCACCCGACACACACACTCGCCCGACACGCACACACTCGTCCCACACGGACGCACACGCACACTCGCCCCACACGCGCGCGCACACTCGCCCCACACGCGCGCGCACACTCGCCCCACACGCGCGCACACACTCGCCCCACAAGCGTGCACAGACTCGCCCCACACACTCGCCCCACACACACACTCGCCCGACACACACACGCACACGCCAGACACACACACGCACACTCGCCAGACACACACAAGCACACTCGCCCGACACACACACAGACTCGCCCGACACACACGCACACTCGCCCGACACACACGCCCGACACACACGCACACCCGCCCGACACACACGCACGCACACCCGCCCGACGCACGCGCACACTCACTCGCCCGACACACACACACTCGCCCGACACACACACACACACTCGCCCGACGCACGCACACACACACTCGCCCGACACGCGCACACACACTCGTCCGACACACACACACACGCCCGACACACACACGCACACTCGCCCGACACGCACACACTCGCCCAACGCACGCACACACACACTCGCCCCACACGCACACAAACTCGCTCCGCACACACACACTCGCCCCACACGCACACTCGCCCGACACGCACACACTCGCCCGACACGCACACTCGCCCGACACGCACACACTCGCCCGACGCACGCACACACTCGCCCCACACGCACACAAACTCGCCCCGCACACACACACTCGCCCGACACGCACACTCGCCCGACACGCACACACTCGCCCGCCCGACGCACGCACACACTCGCCCGACACACACACTCGTCCGACACACACACACACTCGCCCCACACACACACATACACTCGCCCCACACGCACACACACACTCGCCCCACACGGACACACACACACTCGCCCCACACGGACACACAAACACTCGCCCCACACGGACACACACACTCGCCCCACACGGACGCAAACACACTCGCCCCACACGCTCGCCCCACACGGACACACACACACTCGCCCCACACGGACACTCGCCCCACACGCTCGCCCCACACGGACACACACACACTCGCCCCACACGGACACACACACACTCGCCCCACACGGACACACACACACTCGCTCGCCCCACACGGACACACACACACTCGCTCGCCCCACACGGACACACACACACTCGCCCCACACGGACACACACACACTCGCCCCACACGGACACACACACACTCGCCCCACACGGACACACACACACTCGCCCCACACGGACACACACACACTCGCCCCACACGGACACACACACACTCGCCCCACACGGACACACACACACTCGCCCCACACGGACACACACACACACTCGCCCCACACGGACACACACACACACTCGCCCCACACGGACACACACACGCTCGCCCCACACGGACACACACACGCTCGCCCCACACGGACACACACACTCACCCCACACGGACACACACACACTCGCCCCACACGGACACACACACACTCGCCCCACACGCACTCGCCCCACACGGACACACACACACACACTCGCCCCACACGCACTCGCCCCACACGGACACACACTCGCCCCACACGGGCGCACACGCACTCGCCCCACACGCACTTGCCCCACACGGACACACACACACACTCGCCCCACACGGACACACACACTCGCCCCACACGCGCGCACACACACACTCGCCCCCACACGCGCGCACACACTCGCCCCACACGCGCGCACACACTCGCCCCACACGAGCACACAGACTCGCCCCACACACTCGCCCGACACACACACGCACACTCGCCCGACACGCACGCACTCGCCCGACACGCGCACGCACACTCGCCCGACACGCACAAGCACACTCGCCCGACACGCACACGCACACTCGCCCGACACGCACACGCACCCGACACACACACGCACACTCGCCCGACACACACACACTCGCCCCACACACACTCGCCCGACACACACACACACTCGCCCGACACACGCACGCACACTCGCCCGACACACGCGCACACACTCGCCAGACACACGCACACTCGCCCCACACGGACACACACACTCGCCCCACACGGACTCGCCCCACACGGACACACACACACTCGCCCCACACGGACACACACACACTCGCCCCACACGCACTCGCCCCACACGGACACACACACACACACTCGCCCCACACGCACTCGCCCCACACGGACACACACTCGCCCCACACGGGCGCACACACACTCGCCCCACACGCACTTGCCCCACACGGACACACACACACACTCGCCCCACACGGACACACACACACACACACTCGCCCCACACGCGCGCACACACACACTCGCCCCACACGCGCGCACACACTCGCCCCACACGCGCGCACACACTCGCCCCACACGCGCGCACACACTCGCCCCACACGAGCACACAGACTCGCCCCACACACTCGCCCGACACACACACGCACACTCGCCCGACACGCACGCACACTCGCCCGACACGCACGCACACTCGCCCGACACACACACTAACTCGCCCGACACACGCGCACACTCGCCCGACACGCACACACACACACTCACTCGCCCGACACACACTCGCCCGACACACACACACACTCGCCCGACACACGCACGCACACTCGCCCGACACACGCGCGCACACTCGCCAGACACACGCACACTCGCCCGACACACGCACACTCGCCCGACACACGCACACACACTCGCCCGACACACTCACACACACTCGCCCGACACACGCACAAACACTCGCCCGACACGCACACACTCGCCCGACACGCACACACTCGCCCGACACGCACACTCGCCAGACACGCTCACACACACTCGTCCGACACGCGCACACACACACTCGCCCGACACGCGCACACTCGCCCGACACACGCACACACACTCGCCCGACACGCACACACACACACTCGTCCGACACACACTCGCCAGACACACACACACACAGACTCGTCCGACACACACACACACACTCGCCCGACACGCGCACGCACACACTCGCCCGACACGCGCACACACACACTCGCCCGACACGCGCACACACACACACTCGCCCGACACGACACACTCGCCCGACACGCACACACACACGCCCGACACGCGCACACACACACTCGCCCGACACGCACACACACTCGCCCGACACGCGCACACACACACTCGCCCGACACACACACACTCGCCCGACACACACACACTCGCCCGACACGCACACACACACGCCCGACACGCGCACACACACACTCGCCCGACACGCACACACACTCGCCCGACACGCGTACACACACACTCGCCCGACAAGCGCACACATTCGCCCGACGCACGCACGCACACACACACTCGCACGACACGCGCACACACGCACTCGCCCGACGCGCGCACACACACACTCGCCCGATGCACGCACACACTCGCCCGACGCACACACACACTTGTCCGACACACACACACTCGCCTGACACACACACACTCGCCCGACACACACACACTCGCCCGACACACACACACAGACTCGTCCGACACACACACACCCTCGCCCGACACGCACACACACACTCGTCCGACACACACACACACACTCGCCCGACACACACACACACACTCGCCCCACACGGGGACAAACACACTCGCCCCACACGGGGACACACACACTCGCCCCACACGGACACGCACACACACACTCGCCCCACACGCACACACACTCGCCCCACACGCACACACACTCGCCCCACACGGACACACACACACTCGCCCCACACACACACACTCGCCCCACACACACACACTCGCCCCACACGCACACACGCACTCGCCCCACACGGACACACACACTCGCCCCACACGCACACACACACTCGCCCCACACGGACACACACACTCGCCCCACACGGACACACACACACGCACTCGCCCCACACGCACGCACACACTCGCCCCACACGCGCGCACACACTCGCCCCACACGCGCGCACACACACTCGCCCGACGCACGCACACACACACTCGCACGACACACGCACACACACACTCACACGACACACACACTCGCCCGACACACACACACACCCACACGCGCGCACACTCGCCCCACACGCGCGCGCACACTCGCCCCACACGCGCGCGCACTCACCCCACACTCGCGCTCAGTCGCCCCACACGCGCGCACACACTCGCCCCACACGCGCGCGCACACACACTCGCCCGACACGCGCACACACACACTCGCCCGACACGCGCGCACACACACTCGCCCGACACGCGCACACACTCGCCCGACGCATGCACACACACTCGCACGACACACGCACACGCACACACACACTCGCCCGACGCACGCAAACACACACTCGCCCGACACACACACACTCGTCCGACACGCACACACACACTCACCCGACACGCAAACACACACTCACCCGACACACACACTCGCCCGACACGCACACACTCGTCCCACACGGACGCACACGCACACTCGCCCCACACGCGCGCGCACACTCGCCCCACACGCGCGCGCACACTCGCCCCACACGCGCGCACACACTCGCCCCACAAGCGTGCACAGACTCGCCCCACACACTCGCCCCACACACACACTCGCCCGACACACACACGCACACGCCAGACACACACACGCACACTCGCCAGACACACACAAGCACACTCGCCCGACACACACACAGACTCGCCCGACACACACGCACACTCGCCCGACACACACGCCCGACACACACGCACACCCGCCCGACACACACGCACGCACACCCGCCCGACGCACGCGCACACTCACTCGCCCGACACACACACACTCGCCCGACACACACACACACACTCGCCCGACGCACGCACACACACACTCGCCCGACACGCGCACACACACTCGTCCGACACACACACACACGCCCGACACACACACGCACACTCGCCCGACACGCACACACTCGCCCAACGCACGCACACACACACTCGCCCCACACGCACACAAACTCGCTCCGCACACACACACTCGCCCCACACGCACACTCGCCCGACACGCACACACTCGCCCGACACGCACACTCGCCCGACACGCACACACTCGCCCGACGCACGCACACACTCGCCCCACACGCACACAAACTCGCCCCGCACACACACACTCGCCCGACACGCACACTCGCCCGACACGCACACACTCGCCCGCCCGACGCACGCACACACTCGCCCGACACACACACTCGTCCGACACACACACACACTCGCCCCACACACACACATACACTCGCCCCACACGCACACACACACTCGCCCCACACGGACACACACACACTCGCCCCACACGGACACACAAACACTCGCCCCACACGGACACACACACTCGCCCCACACGGACGCAAACACACTCGCCCCACACGCTCGCCCCACACGGACACACACACACT
This sequence comes from Squalus acanthias, assembly GCA_030390025.1. NCBI lineage: Eukaryota > Metazoa > Chordata > Chondrichthyes > Squaliformes > Squalidae > Squalus > Squalus acanthias. Next base: position 22,127,530 of record CM059428.1, read on the forward strand.
CGCCCCACACGGACACTCGCCCCACACGCTCGCCCCACACGGACACACACACACTCGCCCCACACGGACACACACACACTCGCCCCACACGGACACACACACACTCGCTCGCCCCACACGGACACACACACACTCGCTCGCCCCACACGGACACACACACACTCGCCCCACACGGACACACACACACTCGCCCCACACGGACACACACACACTCGCCCCACACGGACACACACACACTCGCCCCACACGGACACACACACACTCGCCCCACACGGACACACACACACTCGCCCCACACGGACACACACACACACTCGCCCCACACGGACACACACACACACTCGCCCCACACGGACACACACACGCTCGCCCCACACGGACACACACACGCTCGCCCCACACGGACACACACACTCACCCCACACGGACACACACACACTCGCCCCACACGGACACACACACACTCGCCCCACACGCACTCGCCCCACACGGACACACACACACACACTCGCCCCACACGCACTCGCCCCACACGGACACACACTCGCCCCACACGGGCGCACACGCACTCGCCCCACACGCACTTGCCCCACACGGACACACACACACACTCGCCCCACACGGACACACACACTCGCCCCACACGCGCGCACACACACACTCGCCCCACACGCGCGCACACACTCGCCCCACACGCGCGCACACACTCGCCCCACACGAGCACACAGACTCGCCCCACACACTCGCCCGACACACACACGCACACTCGCCCGACACGCACGCACTCGCCCGACACGCGCACGCACACTCGCCCGACACGCACAAGCACACTCGCCCGACACGCACACGCACACTCGCCCGACACGCACACGCACCCGACACACACACGCACACTCGCCCGACACACACACACTCGCCCCACACACACTCGCCCGACACACACACACACTCGCCCGACACACGCACGCACACTCGCCCGACACACGCGCACACACTCGCCAGACACACGCACACTCGCCCCACACGGACACACACACTCGCCCCACACGGACTCGCCCCACACGGACACACACACACTCGCCCCACACGGACACACACACACTCGCCCCACACGCACTCGCCCCACACGGACACACACACACACACTCGCCCCACACGCACTCGCCCCACACGGACACACACTCGCCCCACACGGGCGCACACACACTCGCCCCACACGCACTTGCCCCACACGGACACACACACACACTCGCCCCACACGGACACACACACACACACACTCGCCCCACACGCGCGCACACACACACTCGCCCCACACGCGCGCACACACTCGCCCCACACGCGCGCACACACTCGCCCCACACGCGCGCACACACTCGCCCCACACGAGCACACAGACTCGCCCCACACACTCGCCCGACACACACACGCACACTCGCCCGACACGCACGCACACTCGCCCGACACGCACGCACACTCGCCCGACACACACACTAACTCGCCCGACACACGCGCACACTCGCCCGACACGCACACACACACACTCACTCGCCCGACACACACTCGCCCGACACACACACACACTCGCCCGACACACGCACGCACACTCGCCCGACACACGCGCACACACTCGCCAGACACACGCACACTCGCCCGACACACGCACACTCGCCCGACACACGCACACACACTCGCCCGACACACTCACACACACTCGCCCGACACACGCACAAACACTCGCCCGACACGCACACACTCGCCCGACACGCACACTCGCCAGACACGCTCACACACACTCGTCCGACACGCGCACACACACACTCGCCCGACACGCGCACACTCGCCCGACACACGCACACACACTCGCCCGACACGCACACACACACACTCGTCCGACACACACTCGCCAGACACACACACACACAGACTCGTCCGACACACACACACACACTCGCCCGACACGCGCACGCACACACTCGCCCGACACGCGCACACACACACTCGCCCGACACGCGCACACACACACACTCGCCCGACACGACACACTCGCCCGACACGCACACACACACGCCCGACACGCGCACACACACACTCGCCCGACACGCACACACACTCGCCCGACACGCGCACACACACACTCGCCCGACACACACACACTCGCCCGACACACACACACTCGCCCGACACACACACACTCGCCCGACACACACACACTCGCCCGACACACACACACTCGCCCGACACACACACACACACTCGCCCGACACACACACACACACTCGCCCGACACACACACACACACACTCGTCCGACACACACACTCGCCCGACACGCACACACACACTCGCCCGACACGCACACACACACTCGCCCGACACGCACACACACACTCGCCCGACACGCACACAGACACTCGCCCGACACGCACACACACACTCGCCCGACACGCACACACTCGCCCGACGCACGCACACACACACATTCGTCCGACACACACACACACACACTCGCCCGACACACACACACACACTCGCCCGACACACACACACTCGTCCGACACACACACTCGTCCGACACACACACACACACACTCGCCCGACGCACGCACACACACACACACTCGTCCGACACACACACACACTCGTCCGACACACACACACACACACACTCGCCTGACACACACACACTCGCCCGACACACGCACACATACATTCGTCCGACACACACACACACTCGCCCCACACGGACACACACACTCGCCCAACACGGGGACACATACTCTCGCCCCACACGGACACACACACTCGCCCCACACGCACACACACTCGCCCCACACGCACACACACACTCGCCCCACACGGACACACACACACACACTCGCCCCACACGGACACACACACTCGCCCCACACGGAAACACACACACGGACACACACACACACACTCGCCCCACACGGACACGCACACACACACTCGCCCGACACGCACACACACACTCGCCCCACACGGAAACACACACACGCACTCGCCCCACACGCGCACACACTCGCCCCACACGCGCGCACACACTCGCCCCACACGCGCGCACACACTCGCCCCACACGCGCGCACACACTCGCCCCACACACGCGCACACACTCGCCCGACGCGCGCACACACACACTCGCCCGACGCGCGCACACACACACTCGCCCGACGCGCGCACACACACACTCGCCCGACGCGCGCACACACACACTCGCCCGACACGACACACTCGCCCGACACGACACACTCGCCCGACACGCACACATACACGCCCGACACGCGCACACACACACTCGCCCGACGCGCACACACACACTCGCCCGACACGCACACACACACTCGCCCGACACGCACACACACTCGCCCGACACACACACACACTCGCCCGACACACACACACACTCGCCCGACACACACACACACACTTGTCCGACACACACACACTCGCCCGACACACACACACACACTTGTCCGACACACACACACTCGTCCGCCACACACACACACACTCGTCCGACACACACACTCGCCCGACACGCGCACACACACACTCGCCCGACACACACACACTCGCCCGACACACACACACACTCGCCCGACACGCACACATTCGCCCGACACGCACACACACTTGCCCGACACGCACACACACACTCGCCCGACACGCACACACACACACTCGCCCGACACGCACACACACACACACTCGTCCGACACACACACACTCGTCCGACACACACACACTCGTCCGACACACACACACACTCGCCCGACGCACGCACACACACACACACTCGTCCGACACACACACACACTCGTCCGACACACACACACACACACTCGCCTGACACACACACACTCGCCCGACACATGCACACATACATTCGTCCGACACACGCACACACACACTCGCCCCACACGGGGACACACACACTCGCCCCACACGGACACACACACTCGCCCCACACGGACACATACACTCGCCCCACACGGACACGCACACACACACTCGCCCCACACGCACACACACTCGCCCCACACGGACACACACACACACACTCGCCCCACACGGACACGCACACACACACTCGCCCCACACGCACACACACACTCGCCCCACACGGAAACACACACACGCACTCGCCCCACACGCGCGCACACATTCGCCCCACACTCGCCCCACACGCGCGCACACACTCGCCCCACACGCGCACACACACACTCGCCCGACGCGCGCACACACACACTCGCCCGACGCACGCACACACACACTCGCACGACACACACTCGCCCGACACGCACACTTGTCCGACGCACACACACACACTCGCCCGACACGCACACACTCGCCCGACACACGCACACACACTCGCTCGACACGCATACACACTCGCCCGACACGCACACACACACTCGCCCGACACGCACACACTCTCGCCCGACACGCACACACACACTCGCCCGACACGCACACACACACACACTCGCCCGACACGCACAGACACACACTCGCCCGACACGCGTACACACACACTCGCACGACACGCGCACACACACACTCGCCCGACACGCGCACACACACACTCGCCCGACACGCACAGACACACACTCGCCCGACACGCACACACACACTCGCCCGACACGCGTACACACACACTCGCCCGACGCGCGCGCACACACACTCGCACGACACGCACACACACACACTCGCCCGACGCACGCACACACTCGCCCGACACACACACACACTCGTCCGACACACACACACACTCGTCCGACACACACACGCTCGCCCGACACACACACGCTCGCCCGACACACACACGCTCAGACTCGTCCGACACACACACACACACACTCACCCGACACACACACACACACTCGCCCGACACGCACGCACACACACTCGTCCGACACACACACAGTCGCCCGACACGCACACACACATTCGTCCGACACACGCACACACACACTCGCCCCACACGGACACACACACTCGCCCCACACGGGGACACATACACTCGCCCCACACGGACACACACACTCGCCCCACACGGACACGCACACACACACTCGCCCCACACGCACACACACTCGCCCCACACGCACACACACACTCGCTCCACACGCACTCGCCCCCCACGGACACACACACACACACACTCGCCCCAGACACACACACACGCCCCACACGGACACGCACACACACACACACTCGCCCCACACGGAAACACACACGCGCACACACTCGCCCCACACGCGCGCACACACTCGCCCACACTCGCCCCACACGCGCGCACACACACACTCGCCCGACGCACGCACACACACACTCGCACGACACACACACACTCGCCCGACACACACACACTCGCCCGACACACACACACTCGCCCGACACACACACACTCGCCCGACACACACACACTCGTCCGACACGCACACACACTCGCCCGACACGCACACACACACTCGCCCGACACGCACACACACACTCGCCCGACACGCGTACACACACACTCGCCCGACACGCGTACACACACACTCGCCCGACAAGCGCACACATTCGCCCGACGCACGCACGCACACACACACTCGCACGACACGCGCACACACACACTCGCCCGACGCGCGCACACACACACTCGCCCGATGCACGCACACACTCGCCCGACGCACACACACACTCGTCCGACACACACACACTCGCCCGACACACACACACTCGCCCGACACACACACACTCGCCCGACACACACACACTCGCCCGACACACACACACTCGCCCGACACACACACACAGACTCGTCCGACACACACACACAGACTCGTCCGACACACACACACCCTCGCCCGACACGCACACACACACTCGTCCGACACGCACACACACACTCGCCCGACACACACACACACACTCGCCCCACACGGGGACACACACACTCGCCCCACACGGGGACACACACACTCGCCCCACACGGACACGCACACACACACTCGCCCCACACGCACACACACTCGCCCCACACGCACACACACTCGCCCCACACGGACACACACACACACACACTCGCCCCACACGCACACACGCACTCGCCCCACACGGACACACACACTCGCCCCACACGCACACACACACTCGCCCCACACGGACACACACACTCGCCCCACACGGACACACACACACGCACTCGCCCCACACGCACGCACACACTCGCCCCACACGCGCGCACACACTCGCCCCACACGCGCACACACACACTCGCACGACACACGCACACACACACTCACACGACACACACACTCGCCCGACACACACACACACCCACACGCGCGCACACTCGCCCCACACGCGCGCGCACACTCGTCCCACACGCGCGCGCACACTCACCCCACACTCGCGCTCAGTCGCCCCACACGCGCGCACACACACTCGCCCCACACGCGCGCGCACACACACTCGCCCGACACGCGCACACACACACTCGCCCGACACGCGCGCACACACACTCGCCCGACACGCGCACACACTCGCCCGACGCATGCACACACACTCGCACGACACACGCACACGCACACACGCCCGACGCACGCAAACACACACTCGCCCGACACACACACACTCGTCCGACACGCACACACACACTCACCCGACACGCAAACACACACTCACCCGACACACACACTCGCCCGACACGCACACACTCGTCCGACACACACACTCGCCCCACACGGACGCACACGCACACTCGCCCCACACGCGCGCGCACACTCGCCCCACACGCGCGCGCACACTCGCCCCACACGTGCGCACACACTCGCCCCACAAGCGTGCACAGACTCGCCCCACACACTCGCCCCACACACACACTCGCCCGACACACACACGCACACGCCAGACACACACACGCACACTCGCCAGACACACACAAGCACACTCGCCCGACACACACAAGCACACTCGCCCGACACACACACAGACTCGCCCGACACACACGCACACTCGCCCGACACACTCGCCCGACACGCGTACACACACACTCGCACGACACGCGCACACACACACTCGCCCGACACGCGCACACACACACTCGCCCGACACGCACAGACACACACTCGCCCGACACGCACACACACACTCGCCCCACACGGACGCACACGCACACTCGCCCCACACGCGCGCGCACACTCGCCCCACACGCGCGCGCACACTCGCCCCACACGTGCGCACACACTCGCCCCACAAGCGTGCACAGACTCGCCCCACACACTCGCCCCACACACACACTCGCCCGACACACACACGCACACGCCAGACACACACACGCACACTCGCCAGACACACACAAGCACACTCGCCCGACACACACAAGCACACTCGCCCGACACACACACAGACTCGCCCGACACACACGCACACTCGCCCGACACACTCGCCCGACACGCGTACACACACACTCGCACGACACGCGCACACACACACTCGCCCGACACGCGCACACACACACTCGCCCGACACGCACAGACACACACTCGCCCGACACGCACACACACACTCGCCCGACACGCGTACACACACACTCGCCCGACGCGCGCGCACACACACTCGCACGACACGCACACACACACACTCGCCCGACGCACGCACACACTCGCCCGACACACACACACACTCGTCCGACACACACACACACTCGTCCGACACACACACGCTCGCCCGACACACACACGCTCGCCCGACACACACACGCTCGCCCGACACACACTCACACAGACTCGTCCGACACACACACACACACACACTCGCCCGACACGCACGCACACACACTCGTCCGACACACACACAGTCGCCCGACACGCACACACACACTCGCCCCACACACGCACACACACACTCGCCCCACACGGACACACACACTCGCCCCACACGGGGACACATACACTCGCCCCACACGGACACACACACTCGCCCCACACGGACACGCACACACACACTCGCCCCACACGCACACACACTCGCCCCACACGCACACACACACTCGCTCCACACGCACTCGCCCCCCACGGACACACACACACACACACTCGCCCCAGACACACACACACGCCCCACACGGACACGCACACACACACTCACCCCACACGGAAACACACACGCGCACACACTCGCCCCACACTCGCCCACACTCGCCCCACACGCGCGCACACACACACTCGCCCGACGCACGCACACACACACTCGCACGACACACACACACTCGCCCGACACACACACACACTCGCCCGACACACACACACTCGCCCGACACACACACACTCGCCCGACACACACACACTCGTCCGACACGCACACACACTCGCCCGACATGCACACACACACTCGCCCGACACGCGTACACACACACTCGCCCGACACGCGTACACACACACTCGCCCGACAAGCGCACACATTCGCCCGACGCACGCACGCACACACACACTCGCACGACACGCGCACACACGCACTCGCCCGACACGCGCACACACACACTCGCCCGATGCACGCACACACTCGCCCGACGCACACACACACTTGTCCGACACACACACACTCGCCTGACACACACACACTCGCCCGACACACACACACTCGCCCGACACACACACACAGACTCGTCCGACACACACACACCCTCGCCCGACACGCACACACACACTCGTCCGACACACACACACACACTCGCCCGACACACACACACACACTCGCCCCACACGGGGACAAACACACTCGCCCCACACGGGGACACACACACTCGCCCCACACGGACACGCACACACACACTCGCCCCACACGCACACACACTCGCCCCACACGCACACACACTCGCCCCACACGGACACACACACACACACACTCGCCCCACACACACACACTCGCCCCACACACACACACTCGCCCCACACGCACACACGCACTCGCCCCACACGGACACACACACTCGCCCCACACGCACACACACACTCGCCCCACACGGACACACACACTCGCCCCACACGGACACACACACACGCACTCGCCCCACACGCACGCACACACTCGCCCCACACGCGCGCACACACTCGCCCCACACGCGCGCACACACACTCGCCCGACGCACGCACACACACACTCGCACGACACACGCACACACACACTCACACGACACACACACTCGCCCGACACACACACACACCCACACGCGCGCACACTCGCCCCACACGCGCGCGCACACTCGCCCCACACGCGCGCGCACACTCACCCCACACTCGCGCTCAGTCGCCCCACACGCGCGCACACACTCGCCCCACACGCGCGCACACACACTCGCCCGACACGCGCACACACACACTCGCCCGACACGCGCGCACACACACTCGCCCGACACGCGCACACACTCGCCCGACGCATGCACACACACTCGCACGACACACGCACACACACACTCGCCCGACGCACGCAAACACACACTCGCCCGACACACACACACTCGTCCGACACGCACACACACACTCACCCGACACGCAAACACACACTCACCCGACACACACACTCGCCCGACACGCACACACTCGTCCCACACGGACGCACACGCACACTCGCCCCACACGCGCGCGCGCACACTCGCCCCACACGCGCGCGCACACTCGCCCCACACGCGCGCACACACTCGCCCCACAAGCGTGCACAGACTCGCCCCACACACTCGCCCCACACACACACTCGCCCGACACACACACGCACACGCCAGACACACACACGCACACTCGCCAGACACACACAAGCACACTCGCCCGACACACACAAGCACACTCGCCCGACACACACGCACACTCGCCCGACACACACGCCCGACACACACGCACACCCGCCCGACACACACGCACACCCGCCCGACACACACGCACGCACACCCGCCCGACGCACGCGCACACTCACTCGCCCGACACACACACACTCGCCCGACACACACACACACACTCGCCCGACGCACGCACACACACACTCGCCCGACACGCGCACACACACTCGTCCGACACACACACACACGCCCGACACACACACGCACACTCGCCCGACACGCACACACTCGCCCAACGCACGCACACACACACTCGCCCCACACGCACACAAACTCGCTCCGCACACACACACTCGCCCCACACGCACACTCGCCCGACACGCACACACTCGCCCGACACGCACACTCGCCCGACACGCACACACTCGCCCGACGCACGCACACACACACTCGCCCCACACGCACACAAACTCGCCCCGCACACACACACTCGCCCCACACGCACACTCGCCCGACACGCACACTCGCCCGACACGCACACACTCGCCCGCCCGACGCACGCACACACTCGCCCGACGTACGCACACACACACTCGCCCGACACACACACTCGTCCGACACACACACACACTCGCCCCACACACACACATACACTCGCCCCACACGCACACACACACTCGCCCCACACGGACACACACACACTCGCCCCACACGGACACACAAACACTCGCCCCACACGGACACACACACTCGCCCCACACGGACGCAAACACACTCGCCCCACACGCTCGCCCCACACGGACACACACACACTCGCCCCACACGGACACTCGCCCCACACGCTCGCCCCACACGGACACACACACACTCGCCCCACACGGACACACACACACTCGCCCCACACGGACACACACACACTCGCTCGCCCCACACGGACACACACACACTCGCTCGCCCCACACGGACACACACACACTCGCCCCACACGGACACACACACACTCGCCCCACACGGACACACACACACTCGCCCCACACGGACACACACACACTCGCCCCACACGGACACACACACACTCGCCCCACACGGACACACACACACTCGCCCCACACGGACACACACACGCTCGCCCCACACGGACACACACACTCGCCCCACACGGACACACACACACTCGCCCCACACGGACACACACACACTCGCCCCACACGCACTCGCCCCACACGGACACACACACACACACTCGCCCCACACGCACTCGCCCCACACGGACACACACTCGCCCCACACGGGCGCACACGCACTCGCCCCACACGCACTTGCCCCACACGGACACACACACACACTCGCCCCACACGGACACACACACTCGCCCCACACGCGCGCACACACACACTCGCCCCACACGCGCGCACACACTCGCCCCACACGCGCGCACACACTCGCCCCACACGAGCACACAGACTCGCCCCACACACTCGCCCGACACACACACGCACACTCGCCCGACACGCACGCACACTCGCCCGACACGCACGCACACTCGCCCGACACACACACTCACTCGCCCGACACACGCGCACACACTCGCCAGACACACGCACACTCGCCCGACACACGCACACTCGCCCGACACACGCACACACACTCGCCCGACACACTCACACACACTCGCCAGACACACGCACACTCGTCCGACACACGCACACTCGCCCGACACACGCACACTCGCCCGACACACGCACACTCGCCAGACACACACACACACACTCGCCAGACACACACACTCGCCCCACACACACACACACACTCGCCCCACACACACACACACACAGACTCGCCCCACACACACACACTCGCCAGACACACACACACACACTCGCCAGACACACACACTCGCCAGACACACACACACACACGCACACTCGCCCGACACACGCACACTCGCCCGACACACGCACACTCGCCCGACACACGCAC